>OZ020298.1:5965019-6013741 GCA_963971205.1 Aethes cnicana | reverse complement strand
AATTCAATGAGGGCCATAAATATGCGATCTGGGGCTTTACGAATTACTACCCGTGGTTTGTCAAAAGTTTTACGTCTTGCCTTGGCCAAGAAGTGAGATTTTCTTTCCGCGTAGCGGGTAGAAAATCCCACTTTATGGCCAAGGGTTATGTAAAAGAAACTATCATGTTGATATATTAGGTCCTTACATATGAAATTGGCGTTTCATATGGCAGAAATGAAAACGATTTTTTTTTATGAAACTATTTTTTTATTTAGTCAAAGTATGTACCATGGCTATCTATGCACTTTTGCCATCTCGAAGGTAGTTCATTGATTCCTTTACTAAAAAAAGTGTGTGAGCGAGAATCAATAAAATCTTTGAAGGCCGTTTGGACAGCCTCGTGAGAATTGAATTTTTTTCCTTGCATGAAGTTGTCCAAATTCCGAAAAAAATGGTAATCAGTTGGAGCAAGGTCCGGGGAGTATGGTGGGTGTCGAAGACATTCCAGTCGCAGCTCCCGTAGTTTTGCGGCCGTCAAACGTGCCGTATGTGGTCGAGCGTTGTCCTGAAGCAGCAGTGGGCTAGATCGATTGACCAGTCTGGGTTGTTTAATGGCTAGCTTTTCCATCATCGTTTGCAATTGTTGACAATACACATCAGCCGTGATTGTTTGCCCAGATCTTAAGAAACTGTAATGGATGACACCGGCACTAGTCCACCAGACACTTACCAGTACCTTTTTCTGAGTCAACTTTCGTTTCGGGCAGAATTTGGCTGGTTCACCTGGGTTCAACCATTGTGAAGAACGTTTCCGGTTGTCGTACAAGATCCATTTTTCATCACAAGTAACGATACGATTCAAAATGCCTTCATTATTGTGCCGGTTGAGAAGTGAAACGCAACACTCGACGCGTGTTTCTTTGTTTGCGTCGCTCAATTCATGCGGTACCCATTTTTCAAGTTTTTTCACTTTTCCAATTTGTTTCAAGTGAATCAAAATGGTTTTATCACTCACACCGAAGCCTGCCGCTAACTCTGACGTGGTTTGCGATGGATCTGCTTCCACAATTGCTTTTAATTCTTCGTTATCAACTTGTGTCTCCGGCCGTCCACGAGGCTTGTTCTGTAGGTCAAAATTTCCAGAACGGAAACGTTGGAACCAATAACGTACCGTATTTTCTTTTGCAGTAGCTTCCCCATACGCATTGTTAATCCTACGAGCCGTTTCTGCAGCACTAGTGCCGAGGTGAAACTCATATTCGTAAATATAGCGATATTTTAAGTTCTCCATATTGTGAACAGAACGATGTGAAAGAAAAACAAATGACGCGATAACAAATAAATTTCGTAATTCGAACACAGAAATACATGGTCTTAAATTTGAAATAAATTTGAATTTGGAATTCCTAGCCGAACGCCACATATTTTGAATCAAAGTTGCCAGTTCGCCAAACGCCAATTTCATATGTAAGGACCTAATACTTAAACGATACTGAACACAAAAAAAAACGTTTTTTTTTTGTATATTATTTATGTCCGGATTGAACTCGAAAACTACTGGTGGAATTGCAACAAAATTTGGTATGGGGGTAGTTTACAACATGGTCAACATATAGGCTACTTTTAATCCGAAAAAGCGCATAGGTCTCGCGGGAACGCTATTACCGAATTCCAGGCGGGCTTAGTCGCGTACAGAAGCTAGTATTCTATATTGGCTTAGCTTACGGGTCATACCTACACATTTTCACCGATCAAAGATGACACTTGGTACCTATGACATGGTATGGAGAGAGTTGGAATCTCGAGAAAGGAAAATGGGCTACTTTTTTATTTCGGAAAAACCCATAGTCGCGGGATAGCCGAATTCCACGCGGGTGAAGTCAGGGCGGTAGCGACCGATGTTTGTCTTCACCATCACCACCACAGGCAGGGAAACTCTGGTAAATCGAATTTTGAACATGAGGAAACTTAGCAGAGGTGCCATAGCGATAGCCGGTTGTGAACCCGCGACCCTGTGCATGAGAGACGGTAGGTCAAACCCCTAGGCACGGTTGGCAAACTGAAAAAGAAACTGATGCCTGAAATAAGTATAGTTTTATGCGTCCAAATCTCATTTTAAAGATGATTTTTTGGAGGGAACGGAACTTGGAGATTTGCGAGAGAGAGTAGCATAGGTACTGCTCGCGATCCGCGGTTTGCCGAGGCCACACGCTTCTATTACCCGACTGCGCTAGAAGGAGGGTTATGTTTTTTCTAGGCGTAACAGGTTAATTCCGATTTCTGCACCCCGATGACTCCTGCAAGTGTGGGACTTCGCCTTAGGTTGACGAATGATGACGGCAGGAATTGTTCATTGTCGTTGTCATAATTTGATTTTTTTAGACACGCAGGACAGTCCAATTTAATTCAATTCAATCATTTATTCAGCTAATTGGCTACATAGGGGCGCTTTTACACGTCAGGCAAAGAATTTACCAAGGTGTTAAGTTATTGTTAAGTATAATAAGATCCAAAAGTGTACATATATTAACTACCATGCCGCTTAGTGGTCATATGGGCCCCTATTTCTAGGTAGTTTGTCATTCGGGCGGATATAGATAACTAAAGAACCTAATCTACCTTTACACCTTTGACCTAACGGACTGAGTAGACCCTTACCGGTAAAATAGTAGTCAAGTGAACCCGCGGGTCGAGTTATCCGATTATATGTGGATCGAGTCATCTACGAAAAAAGAACAAACTGAGCCTGCGGGCTGAGTGTCTGTGGGCTCATTTGACCAACAAGCTTACCATGCATGCCCTTTATTTTGTGATTCAGAACTAAGTGTATCGAATATCTAGGTGCCTACAATTAGTCACTCCGAGAATCGGTTTAGAAGTGCGACCTGGGGCTCTCCGCTCTATGCGAAGTTTTAAATAGGGATCTCACTTTTCCCTACAGGATCGCTCACGCGTCAAGTTGAACTTTAAACGTAGCTGCTTAAAGTTCACGCGACGCGTGAGCGATCCTATAGAGAAGAGCGACATCCCTATTGAAAGACTTCGAATATAGGCCCTGTATAGAGAAGAACATCTGGAAATAACCTACAAAAGCATTTTTGCCAAGTTGAAAGGGAGACGTTTCGCTCGCTCGGTCTATAAATTTGGCAGCATAACACATTTTCCAGGACGGCATACTTCAGACCGTTCAGAGAGTACGAGTACGAGTATCATCATCATCATTTCAGCCGAAAGACGTCCACTCAGTTTCACATTCAGTCAGCTTGACATTAGGGCCCCCAAGGCTCGCCACTCAGACCGGTCCTGTGCTACTCGCTTCCACCGGTTTCCCGCGATCTTCACGAGGTTGTCGCTCCATCTTGTTAGAGGCCCGCCGACAGCGCTCTCCTATACCTGCCTCGAAATAGCAGCGCTCGTACTGTTGTGTTCCGGTAAGGGGTACAGCCGGTGAAGTTACTGGCATACTAAGTATTCCATCTCAGGCCTACACGGTTTGCTAATTCGAGATCAAAAATCTACTAAATCTAGTCAGATTAGTTGGGATTTTTGTAAGAAAGTATAAAGCAATTTGCGTATTTAAAACGTAGTTTCAAGAGTACCAATAAATAATTAAATCATAACAGCGTGTGATTCTTGAAATAGAAGTATTCCTACGTAAAATTGAAAATTTAGGCCACCCGTTTTGATCTCGCATTAGCAAACTGACTATAGGGTTGGCTTAACGCATTCGAAATCTCAACCCATGGGCTGCATTGAGCGCTTATTAGGTAAGTAAATAACATTGATGATAAGATAACATAAAAACAATATAAAAAATCGCATAAGTTCAAGAGCCTCTGCATTGCACGAACATTGTTTGTGTCAGAGCGGGTTTATTTTGGGTGGTTATACTCGTTATGGCCCTGAGATGAGAGAGGTTGCACTTGATCCCGAAACCCAAGGCGGTTGGGGTCTGCCGCCTGTCGGAAACTATCCATACTTCCATACTATCCATACTAATATTATAAATGCGAAAGTAACTCTGTCTGTCTGTCTGTTACCTCTTCACGCTTCAATCGCTGGACCAATTGAGATGAAATTTGGTATGAGATAGTTGGAGTCCCGGGAAACTACAAGCTACTTTTTATTCCGGAAAAACGCATAGTTCCTGCGAGAACGCGATAATCGAATTCCACGCGGACGAAGTCGCGGGCAGAAAGCTAGTAATATTATAAATGTGAAAGTAACTCTGTCTGTCTGTCTGTTACCTCTTCACGTTTCAACCGCTGGACCGATTTGGACGAAATTTGGGATGGAGAATTGGAGATACTTGGAGTCTTGGCTATAGCGAAAACACTCTCGTGATGAGAGGAGGCCTGTGCCCAGCAGTGGGACGCAAATGGTCTGTAGTAGTACCGTCGAGGGAACGCGATAAACAAATTCCAAGTGGGCGAAGTCGCGGGCAGAACCTATACTATGTTCTTTATACATATTCGTAACAATCACACAAAGTGTCGTCATTTAAAATATTGATAACTTAAAAATATCCATACTTATATTATAAATGCGAAAGTAACTCTGTCTGTCTGGCTGTTACGTCTTCACGCTTCAACCGTTGAACCGATTGAGATGAAATTTGGCATGGAGATAGTTGGGGTCCCGGGAAAGGACATAGGCTACTTTTCATCCCGGAAAAACGCATAGTTCCCGCGGGAACGCGATAACCGAATTCCACGCGGGCGAAGTCGCGGGCAGAAGCTAGTCCATATTAATTCCATATTTAATATTATAAATGCGAAAGTAACTCTGTCTGTCTGTCTGTTACCTCTTCACGCTTCAACCGTTGAACCGATTGAGATGAAATTTGGCATGGAGATAGTTGGGGTCCCGGGAAAGGTCATAGGCTACTTTGTATCCCGGAAAAGCGCATAGTTCCCACGGGACCGCTATTACCGAATTCCACGCGGACGAAGTCGCGGGCAGAATCTAGTCTATATATATAAAACAAGAAACTGACTGACTGACTGACTGACTGACTTACCGACTGACTGACGACTAACTGCCTGATCGATCAACGCAGAGCCGAAACTACTGGTCGTAGAGAGCTGAAATTTGGCATGCAGGTTCCTTAGGGAACGTAAGGGAGCACCAAGAGAGGATTCCCACGGGAACGGAAAAAAACGGGATTCCTCATTTTATAAACTCTATAAACTCTTTATAATAATCTCTCGCACAAACAAAAAAAATGCAGTGTACAATAGGCGGACTTAATCATTTTCAACTATTTTCTTTCATTTTAATATTTCTATAGGATAAGTATTTTTAAGTTTAAGTTAGTCTACTTTAGATTAGTGGTTGGAGACTGAAAAACAGCGTTATCGCTGAGTCTGCCATCCTTTTCTGGCGAAAAGAAGATGGTGGCCCATCTTTTTGTAATTTCAACGCTCGTTTCTTTATTTGTCTTTTTGGTGTATAAAATCTCTTATTATTATTGTTATTTTTTGGTACATTTACATGTCACGGGCGGGCCCATGGGGACCCGTCATTCACATTCATGGGGCCGAAGCCAACATGAAGAGGCTTTTGGTACCTTTTACTATAAATGTGAGATGGCCGCAACAGAAATGTGAGATGGCCGCAATATTATTGTTATTTGTTGGTACATTTTCATGTCACGGGCCCATGGGGACCCGTCATTCGCATTCATGGGGCCGAAGCCAACATGAAGAGGCTTTTGGTACCTTTTACTATAAATGTGAGATGGCCGCAACAGAAATGTGAGATGGCCGCAATATTATTGTTATTTGTTGGTACATTTTCATGTCACGGGCCCATGGGGACCCGTCATTCGCATTCATGGGGCCGAAGCCAACATGAAGAGGCTTTTGGTACCTTTTACTATAAATGTGAGATGGCCGCAACAGAAATGTGAGATGGCCGCAATATTATTGTTATTTGTTGGTACATTTTCATGTCACGGGCCCATGGGGACCGGGTCATTCGCATTCATGGGGCCGAAGCCAACATGAAGAGGCTTTTGGTACCTTTTACTATAAATGTGAGATGGCCGCAACAGAAATGTGAGATGGCCGCAATATTATTGTTATTTGTTGGTACATTTTCATGTCACGGGCCCATGGGGACCCGGTCATTCGCATTCATGGGGCCGAAGCCAACATGAAGAGGCTTTTGGTACCTTTTACTATAAATGTGAGATGGCCGCAACAGAAATGTGAGATGGCCGCAATATTATTGTTATTTGTTGGTACATTTTCATGTCACGGGCCCATGGGGACCGGGTCATTCGCATTCATGGGGCCGAAGCCAACATGAAGAGGCTTTTGGTACCTTTTACTATAAATGTGAGATGGCCGCAACAGAAATGTGAGATGGCCGCAATATTATTGTTATTTGTTGGTACATTTTCATGTCACGGGCCCATGGGGACCCGGTCATTCGCATTCATGGGGCCGAAGCCAACATGAAGAGGCTTTTGGTACCTTTTACTATAAATGTGAGATGGCCGCAACAGAAATGTGAGATGGCCGCAATATTATTGTTATTTGTTGGTACATTTTCATGTCACGGGCCCATGGGGACCGGGTCATTCGCATTCATGGGGCCGAAGCCAACATGAAGAGGCTTTTGGTACCTTTTACTATAAATGTGAGATGGCCGCAACTGTGGAGATCTGTCCTCCCAATACAACATGAGGCTGTACTGGCGGACAGCCCTCCCCAGTTGCCAATATTATTATTATTTCTGCGCATACGGAGTTGCGGGAAAAAACTAGTAGGTAATACATAAATTTATGCGTTTCATAATAATCTAAACACGTCCTAAGTAAATACTTACCTAATGTAGGCAGTTCAACGCGCGCGGGAATCACCGGCGCAATATGTTAATGCATGGAATAACACGTTTTAGTTTGTCGAATACTTATATAGCGGTAAGTAAGTATAACGTGGATGGAATTTCATTAATTTAAAAAAAAAACATCAAGTTTATTTTAAGGCCGTTCCCTGATGGGCATCGTCAAATTGCTCATTTAAGATCATACTTTTCTAAGAAATGTTAAAAGTTAAAAATTAAAAAAAAAAACACATGTTGATGTTTTTTTTATATGTGATAGCTTTCGTTACACGTTTCACGAAACTTCGCTCGATACAATTTAAGCCGTGGTGGCCTAGTGGTTCGACCTCTCATGGGTAGTAGAGGGTCGGGGATTCGATTCCGGCTCGCACCTCTAAGTTTACTTATATGCGAAATTCAATTTGAATTTACCACTGAGCTTTTCGGTGAAGGAAAACATGGTGAGGAAACCTGCACGCATTTGCGAAGCAATTCTAAGATGTGTGTGACTCCCCAATCCGCACTGGGCCCGCGTGGGGACTATAGCCCAAACCCTCTCGTGATGAGAGGAGGCCTGTGCCCAGCAGTGGGACGCAAAAAGGCTGTAGTAGTAGTAACTCGGGACCTATCCAACTTTACTCCAGTTTATTATATCAAACAGTGTAAAACTAAATATAACAGAAAAAATATCCATAGTATATGCATACATTGACAGCTTTATAAATGCCATGTTTTATACGGTATTTTTATAGAAATTAAAACGCGTTAAATACTAACTAAATCGGGGGTTCTGTGCGTAGCGCTTTCTCTTTCACTCGTTGCACGAGTGACGGCTGAACTGGGTAGGTATTGGAACGGCCTTAATTCAAGTTAGCTTCGGCCCGCGACTTCGCCCGTGTGGTATTCGGTTGTCCGTTGCGTTTTTCCGGGATAAAAGTGGGCTTTCCCGGAGCTCGCAATGCAGGTCACAAAACTATCTGAATAGGTAATAACGCATTCACTGCCACCGACGCATATATGCGTTTTGCTGACTTTCCTGCAGTGCCTTGAACGCACATGTGCGTTGCAATGTTCCCTTAATGACAGATGTGGCACCTGGCGAAAGTTCGTAAAACAGAAGTGGCAGCGAATGCGATAACCTACCTATATCTAAATCGATCCAACGGTTTAACCATGAAGAGGTAAACATACAGACAGACAGAGTTAGGTACTTTCGCATCGCATTTATCGCCGAAACGATCAATATTTGCATATATATTTGTACTCATTACCTATACACGGTCTCGGAAAGGGGGAAAGGCCTCTAACGATTTCTGTGAAATTTGGAATATAGGGGCTTACGGAAGTGAAAATTGATCTATTCCGTTGCTATAATGCTTAGTGCAACCTTGGGCTATATTCAAAGTCTTAAATAGGGATTTCCCTGTTCCCTATATATAGGATCGCTCACGTGTCAAGTCGAACTTTAAATCTAGCTGCGACGCGTGAGCAATGCTATAGGGAACAGGGAGATCCCTATTTTAAGACTTCGAATATAGCCTTTGGAATATAGGGGGTAGAGAGAGAAATCGATCTACATATTGTTGCTAATGCTAATGAAGAAGAAGAAGAAGAAGAAAAACATTTATTCGACACATAAATTCGACACAACAACAAATACAATAAGATAAGATAAAAAAAAAAAAAAATAGGTACGGTAAATACAATTGTGCCGAATTGTGCCAAAAAGGATCTCACTCAGCATAATGCAGCGGTGAACCGCGGCGCTGGTTTTCAGTGGGACCCTTTATGACTTAAACCTATGTATAGCCGGTGACATCACGAACGCCAGCTAATTAACTATTTGGAACTTACGATAAATATACATATACCCACTTAAGATTAACTACACCTAACAATAATAAAAACATCTACAACATCAGTGCTGTTCTAGAATATTATCCTAAATAAGTAAAAGCCAAAACTATATTGAAAATAAACCTACTTAATTTGAATGTATTTGTTGCTCAAATAAAAATGACTTACATTTAAATTTAAAAGAATACAAAGATTTTATTGCACGAATAGGTGGTGGAAGATCATTCCAACACTTTGTGGCTGCAAAACAAAAACTGCCACGAAACGCAGCCGATTTAATGCAACCTATTAAGGTCCAAAAGTGTAAAATAATCTCTTTGGCATTGACTTGATTTACTTTATATTACGGACATTATAACGTTAATACAGACTGTATTGTTTTGTTGCCAATAGGTTACTAAGTAATAAGTTGTTTCCATTATGAGGGGGTTTTTCTAGAGGAAAATTCTTCAAGACTCACTGTCACTGTGAGTAATTCGTACGTGACCGTATTAACGCAGTCATAATAGCCTAAGCTTTTAAGATAAAAGGTTCTAGATTAAACAAGGTGGGAAATAATTTATTACATAATTTACTAATTGGCCCGGTGATCTTCGTATCACGAGGATTCCCATACAAAGTTGTCCCTTTACACTTTTCACGATTTTTAGGGTTCTAAACCTCAAGAGGCAAAAATGGTAAGTAAAAACGGAACCCTTATAGAATCACTCGTGTGTCTGTCCGTCCGTCTATCACAGTCGATTTTCTCCGAAACTACTGGACCGATTGCGTTGAAATTCGGTACGTACCTATATGTAACTTTGTGACCCAAAGACGGACGTGTAACGAAAATAAATGAATTTTAAACCTAGACCGGTTTTTGGGGGCTAAATTTGAAAAAATATGAATGAAGTTTTTCAAACCATATCGTGTGAAATATTATACTTCTTATGAGGATCTCAAATATGTATTTATTATTTATTTTTTGGTCAAAACTTTTCGAGTTATTTAAGAAAATAGACGAAAAATGACCCCCCCCCCCTCTTATCTCCGAAACCACTGGACCTAAAATTTTGGAAAAAATACGGAGGATATTGACCTATAGATTACAGGAAAATTATTAAAAAGTCCATGGTATTTGAAATCTATCACATAAAAGAGCTTATCCTGTGAAACGGTTTGAAAATGACGTCATTGAAAATAATAAAGGGTCGGAGCGATCTCCACGCGAGTTTGACTCGCTTCTTGGCCGGTTTTTTTTCTTTCTTAACCTTCCCTGAATCACAGGGAATAAAAAAAAGAATCAGCCAAATCGGTCCAGTAGTTCCCGAGCTCGCGCCTTAGCCAGACTAGCACACGGCAATATATTTATAGGAATTATAGGATCTGGGCGACCAAGTTTTGCTCGGGTGAAAACAGCTTAAATCGAGTTTCCATCGATATGAGAGTTACCTAGATCGATTTGTCGCCCGCGTATATAACATTATTCCAAATTTCTTCCAAATCGTTAGAGCCGTTTCTGAGATCTTAGGATAAATAAATGAGAAATATACAAGTTTAGCGCGTTTAAAGTATACGCTACCTATGTATAAATAATTAGATATGAAAGGAATTTAAAAAGGAAATAAATACTTTCAATATACTTTAAACTTTAATTAAAATAACAAAACAAGGAAAATTTATCAACTAACAATTTTCTAAGACAAACAATAACAATGATTACAAGTACATTAATTGCAGTTCATGACCTTGATAAGGAAATGCGTAACTTCACTATACTATACAATACTAAAATGATCTCTCCAGTCTACACTCCTTGCAATTTCTGGAAATCCTCCTTACCTTAGTGCACCCCTAAGTTCCCCAAGGAACCTACATGTCGAATTTCAGCTCTACGACCAGAAGTGTAATTGGTTTTAATTCAAACAATGGGAAAAAACCACGATTGGTTTGGACAGGGGAAATTAAGTGGCAAATGTACGGCAGTAGTTTAAGGGAATAATTATACATAGTTCATAATAGTATATTTACACCCCATATGTATACCCACACTAGATTTTAGATTTTTAATTTGTTTCGAGTTGGTAAAATAATCTGTATGGCCCAGTATGGGATTGATGGTGTGAGCAATACTTTTTTAAAATATAACATGCTTAGAATATAATTAAAACATGCTTATGATCGATAGCTGATTCTGTGGTTAAAAATATCGTAACAGTTTTGCTTGACCCCGTATAAGGTCTCCCTTTACGCACAGCCGAACGAAACTACTATAGATCATAGAAAGCTGAACATGGCTTCTTCCTTGAGGATGTTCCTTGAGGAGTGTAGGGGAGCACCGAGAAAGAATTTCTCGAAATTCATATGGATGGAAGGAAGTGATATTGATATCGCAGGAGAATGCCTAAGTACTTAGTCAATTATTACCTAGGTATATTTTAACACCTGTCAACAATACATACAATATTAATCATTAGGGATTGGAGATTTACACATTTTAAAATCACCACATTAAAAAAAATTAAATGAAAATTACCCACGTGACGTCATTATTTTTAATTGATACTGGTGGTATGCGTACCGTTATTTTTTTCTTTCACTAAATAAGCTTTCACGAAAACACTTACGTCCGTTCACAATATGCAGCATAATACATCACAAGTGAGATTCTGATATTTCTAATTAGCGCGCAGTTTCAGAGTTTTAGGCAGAGTTTTTAAAAGTTCAAAACCGTCAAATAATTTATCTAGGCTAGGTAGATAGGGTAATCTCTCTCACAAGTAAGATAGGAGTTATAAGTAAACGATTAAGTTATTTTGTTGAATGTGTGGTACTTAAATAGGTACCTATTTGTTTAAAAAAATCATGTCTAAACTCCCAAAGCTTTTTAGGGTCTATCTAATGGTACGCGTGTGTCAATATCCTGAACTTTATAGTCTACAATTAATACACACGTGAGATAATTACTTGGATCCAGCTTTACTGCTATTAAAAAAGTAATATTTCACCTCGGACGATTTCTCTGCCATATTTTTTTGCCTATATTTTTGCTTTCGCGGAGCTCTATAGCCTGTATTCATGTGCATATTGTAGGCATCACTAGGAGCCCGCCCTGCAATATTCATAGGTATAACCTTTTCATCCGAACCTTTGTACAATGAGAAATCTGATGGCGTCACATTCCATGTACCACTATTTGAAGCCACGCTAGCTTCTGCGTTCACAGTCAACGGTATTTCTGCAGCTTCCTTTTCGATTGAATCGTTCGCGTCAGATCTTTTGCCAATTGAAGCATCTTCCTTCCTATAATCTGCAGATGCTGCTTTAGCTATGGCACGATTGCTTCCGCCAGTTTCTAATTTATTTGGACCACGGGCAGGCGAGGTCCATGAAAAGTGCTCTGTGGCTTCTTTCGATGATTCCTCCCCAACTGACCCGTTTATTATGATTTGTTTTTTCTCTGGACGGGAAGCTTCATTTAAAGTTAATATTTTCGGCGTGTTCTGAGCACTTCCACATGTTTCTATATTGTCTGGAGATGTCGTACTCGCAGTTTCCAAAAAAGGGGGTTGACTTTGTTCTGCCTCTTTTTCTACAATTTTTTCAACGTTATATGAATGATCTACTTGTCCACTTACGTTCAGGTTGAAAACTTCTGCATCTGACAATCTATCTTCGCTCCGTTTGTAATCCATCAGATCCTGTGGTGTTTCAAAATACCTTTCTTCTTTATTCGTCGTTGCTTTGTTGTCTTTATGAATCAAATCTCCTTGTGTTTTTAACGTTACCTCATTTCCTGATTTAACATCTGCTTGTCTATCTACGTTGAACGTTACTGGATTTTTTAATCTATCCTGTACTTTTTCATCTGTATTTATTATTGCTGCAGTTTCAGCTTTGTCTACTCGCTCGTCTACATTTAAAGTGATCAGTAGATAGTTGTCGTCTTCTGTTCGGGGTTTTTTGTCTCTCAACGTATCGAGGGGAGTAGGAATGGGTCTGAAGTGATCATCGTGGTTTCTATCTTGACAGAAGTTCCTCTTTACTATGTGTGAGACAGCTGTTATTGATGGTACGAGTAGCTGTTCTAAATTTAAGCCAATGGTCTGCTGGACAAGCGCTGCCATTGAGCCCTTTATTTCAGTGCTGTAATGCTTTACATCTATCCTTGGTTCGGTTACTGGAGTCTCGGTTTCTCCCTTTAACTGAGGGATTCCTGGAGCCCGTCTCTTCCTGACATCGGGGTAAAGTCGGACCGTTTCGCGGAAGGCGTTGGAGAACACTGGACTGGACACGTTTACTGGAAAGCACATTTATAATATAGTACAATGTAAGGTAATTACGAAATGTGCTCCTCAAAAAAAATATTCGGGTAATGCCCACGTCAGCTGGTTTTGAACTTTGATTTTCTCATTGATTACGTTACGAGGCGCGCTCTGTATAAACAGTCACGTTTGGAGTTCATCGGTGTTTGATTTTTGTGGCTACTCAAATATTTCTCCAACGCGTACAGACAGCTTGTAACATATGAGTTAGCTAAAGTAGCAGAAGAAACGCGGTACTTAAACGAGTTTTTTTTGTACTTTTGCTGAGGAATGAAATTGAATTTGAGAAATTTCTGGCACAGAGGCATTCCATCCAAGGCCTCAGGGTAGGCAACGCATTCGAGGTCTTATGGTTTCTTAATGGGGGACCATAGGATTTCGGTGTCCATGAGCCGCAGTGACCACTTAAGTATCATGAGGGGACTGTGCGCTCGTTTGCCTATACCATTGGCATAAAAAAAAGGTTAACGGGAAATGAGATTTAAACTCACAGAAAAAACTGAATTTCTAAATTTTCTTAGCTTAAAAACCTAAATCACGAGTAATGGAGAGTTTATGAATTCATGATTAAGTTAATATATTAAAGAAAAAACTCAAATGTGCCATTTGTGCCAACTTGTTTAATATAAATTGTATTGCTACATCTCACAAATGTAAGTCATCAATTTCTTCAATCGGCTTCTCATTGTTTCCTACGTTGGAAATGTTTAAAGGCTTTCTCACTTTGTGTGTTACGTTTTTGACGTCTATAGAATCTTAAGGATTGAAACCGTAGGGGATGAAAGGGATGTTTTTGGGAGAATTCATCAATGGACCAAGTTGCAGCGCTGAAGCAATAGGATCGTCTGCGTTAATCTTTGCAAACTTCTTTTGCGGTTCTTTAGTTCGATGAGGTTTACAGGTCGGACAGGGTCCTTTTGGCTTGACATTGATGTTCGGTGTGAGCGGGCCCTGTTTCGACTTATCCGCAAAGTGGTGGGGTGACGGCGGCAGGCAACCAGGGTTCCTTGCTTCTACATCAGAAACAGGCATACCACCTTGTGGCTCATAACCGCTGAATATTGCAGAATTTGGTCTCTTACGGATCATGTCTACGAGAACCATGTAATCTTTTCCCGTAAGTAGTGTATTGCAATTGACCAGTCCTGAAGGAGGATCTGTTACTTTTTTATCCGGATTAGCCTTAGTGGCGGTAGGCTCTAGTACCTCTGGAGTATTCTCGTCTTCCGGGTTATCCTCCTCTACATCGGGCTTCGGGGTTGCCATTGTAGCTGTTCGTCCTGCGTCGGACATACCTTTATTTATGTTTTTTCCTAAAAAAGGCGATTCTGTGGCTTCATACTTCACAACATCCTGTAGTTTATCAGTTTCGGACTTTACGCCGTTTTTTGAACCAAGCTTTCCCATTTCTTTGAGAAGATAATCGTCGATCAGCTTAATTGGAGTATGTAACAACTGCAGTGCTATGGCGTCATAAATTTCCGCTTCAGAGTTGGCTTTAATACCTTCTAAAGTCATGACGGACGGCCCTAAAGTTTGCGGCGGGTTAAGGACGTCTGGTTTAGGCTCAGCCTCCACTAGTGGCACCTCAGTTATTACTTCAATCTTCTGCGTTAGCTTCTCTTCATCATTATTGCGACTTGTAGTGGCGTTCAGGGTGTTCAGCATCAGCTTTTCATTCAAAAAATTTGTATAAACTTTGATCTGTTCTATTAATTTTGAAACCGGTCCCACGTCTCCAATTCGCTTTACGCCGGTAAAATAGTCGTAGATGATCTTCGACAACACGGTCGCTTTTACTGAAAATAGCGAAAAAATGCCATGAGAAAACGAAAGACAATGGAAGGCAGAACAATTGATATTTCATATATCCTTAATACTCGTAAACATAATTTATTTATGTTGTCTTTTTCAATATTTGTTAGGTTCTTTATTCAGATCACCCAATGGTTCAACATGGTCTTTTTTCGTCATTTTCTGTATTACTTAAAGGTGATTCGATTAGCTTGAGGCGGGATTTTTTTAAACAACTTGGAAGTTTAATATACCTATTCCAAATGGATATTCGTAGAAGTCGGTTAAATACTTAATGCACCTTAATTTAAAAACGGTAAACTTAAACTTCCAAAAGTAAAATACAGTAGCGTCAGGTCAGGAACAGTAACTCGCGCAAAACTTTTTTTAAAACATAATTTATTAAATGCAGTATTTACTGCAAAAATGTTGAAACTCTCGCCTCAAGCGCATCGAACCATCTAGAATTGAGATCTATAATATCTTAAATCTTAACACCGTCGCAAGGATCCGGTCACCTACGGCCACTTCCTTCTACGGCCATCGTGGAAATTCTTACATCGGCCATATCCCTGTTCGGTCTTTTCCTATTACGGCCATTTCCCCAAAGGACCACAATACAGATTCCTACTAAGGCCATTTCCCCGAAAGACCACTGTGCAAATTCCTAGTTCAGCCGATTCCCCGAAAGACCATAAGACGGAGAGCCGGAGCCGAATTAGCGTATCACCGGTCACTTTCCTAATTCGTCAATTTTGCTGATTCAACAGTTTACCTTCTGGTCATTTTCACTGGGTTGTCAATTTTGCTAGTGGGTCATTTTCCTAAACCTTCAGTTTACTCTTTCGCCAGTTTTGCTAGGCTTCAGTTTCGTAAATTTACTAGTTTCCTTATGTGCTAATTTAATTATTCGTCAGTTTGGTCAAATGGTCATTTCCCCTAGATAATCGGTTTCTATATTCGCCAGTTTCACTAGTTGCCAGGGTCTTATAGTCATATATGTAAAATGTAATATAATAGGTCAAAGGTGTGAAGTAGGTTAGGTTTGTTAGTTATCTATATATGCCCGAAGGGCAAACTACAAAGAAATAGGGGCCCCGCGTAGCGGGGACCCGTCGACCCAGTCACATTCCTATTTTATATCGGCATTTTTTTATACTTAGTTAATAATATATCTTGTTTGAGGATGTGACCATAACAGGAAAAGGTCGTTTGAGGAAGTGGTCATAAGAGGAAAAGGCCTTTAGCGGATTGTGGCCTTTCGGGGAATATTGTTTTTAAGTGGCCATTAAAGGAAGTGGCCCATTGGGGAAGTGGCCGTTCATAATACTTGGCCTTATAAGGAATGTGGCCGTAAGTGACCAGATCCCGTCGCAACACCCGAACAAGTGAAGAAGACCATCAAAGGTTTCACAAGTTTAATGTTTAGTTTCACAACTTGTTAGTTTAGTATAGTAGTTTCATCTTACAGGTTGTAGTGGTGATGCGTGTGAAGCGGAAAGACAGCGAGGACGTATTGCTATTGTGTATCCACTCACACTACCATGACTCATCCGCTGTCGTGAAATGAAACTACTATAGTGGATTTGGCATTGAATTTTTACAATAAAGAACCAAAATCACCGTTGGGCTTTACACGTTCCCTGTCTCCAATTTTCCATACAAATAAATTAGACGATATTAAGTAAGTAGTTTCATCTCACGACTGCGGGTGAGCCATGGTAGTGTGAGTGGATACACATATACGGTCACGCTGTCTTTCCGCTTCACACGCGTCACCCCTACAACCATGGCTCGCCCGCAGTCGTGAGATGAAACTACTATACCCAAGTCATTTAGGTTCGGGTTTTGCGAAGGCGTGATTTGGTTAATCGGTATACTCGATGTCTAGAATTTCCGTGGCAACTTACAATCAACTTTATCTACATACGCCGCGGGCGCAACGTTGGCGCGACGGGCATCGGCATACGGCTTGGTCACGAACCGCGGCTTGGTCCAGTCAGTCTTGCCGAAGCTGCGCGCGAGCACTGGCGAGTCCTCGTTACGCACTGTAATCATCATCATCATCATCATCATCATCATCATCGTCATCTTCATCGTCGTCGTCGTCATCGTCGTCGTCACCGTCACCGTCATCGTCCTCATCGTCATCATCATCATCATCATTATCATCATCCACATAGCTCGCAACAGGGGAGTGCAGAGTGCACTTTGGTCCTGTTTTTTTTTATATGATTGGTATAGGCAAACGAGCGCACAGCTCACCTGATGATAAGTGGTCTCTGCGGCCCATGGACACCGAAATCCTATAATCCCCTACTAGGAAACCATAGGATCTCGAATGCGTTGGCTACCCTGAGGCCCAAGATGGAATGTCTCTGTGCCAGAAATTTTACCGGCTGCCTTAACCCCCTACCGGAACACAACACTGCGAGCACTGCTATTTGGTGGCAGGTTCGCGGGAAAAGCCACAGAAAAATCGCAGAACTGATGGCAGAAGGAACCAGAAAGGTCTGCGGGTCGAATATTGGCCGCGTGCCGGGAAACGAGCTGTCAGTCAACCTCCAATAATATGGGGTGACGACTTAGAGAAAACAAGGAGGAATAAAGGTAAGAAGCGAGTGGTACAAGACCGGCCCGAGTGTTGGGCCGTGGCGAAGGCCTATGACAGCACTGGACGTCATTCAGCTGACAAGATGATGATGATGAATCACCTTTTCATTATTGTACAGGTAGGTAGGGGGTACTCATTCCTCTAAAATTATTTCTCACTAGTCGGCCCGGTGAACTTCGTATCACCCGAAGGCGATTCCCATAGGTACAAAGTTTTTTAGCTGTTCCTCAGTGGCGGACTAAGCCAGTCGGGGGCCCGGGGCGGAAAATTGAAATGGGGCCCCCCTCCTTGCCTGTGTAGATGTGTTGATGGTGTATGTATGTTAGGGTCCCGTGCACTGACTACCTAACACATTTAGTTGAAATTTGTTCGCTTACCATCCCTGTGTGGTCGTTTGCATTTATACATCCATACTTAATATCATAAATGCGAAGCGAAAGTAACTTTGACTCTCTGTTGCGTCTTCACGCTCAAATCGCTTCACCAATTTAGATGAAACTTAGTATGGATGGAGATAATTCTAGTCCCGATGAAGGACATAGGCATAGGTTAATTTTTATCCCGAAAAACGTATCTAGTTTCCGCGGGAACACGAGCGCTACAACCGAATCCTACGCGGACAAAGTCTTGGACAGAAACTAGTCTATTTTCTAATATGTATTATAAATGCGAAAGTAACTCTGTCTGTTACCTCTTCACACTTCAACCGCTGGATCGATTTAGATGAAATCCGGTATGGAGATAGTTCTAGTCTCGGGGAATGATCCAGTAACCTTGCCGTTTGAAAGTATGGAGTCGTAAGCGCGAAATCCGGTAGTTCTGATTTTTTGCAGGCTTGTTTATGTTGTTGGTATAATGTATAATCCAAGTTTGCGACCTCGAGCGCTTAACGCAACTTTGTCAAAAATAAAAAACAAGAGAATATTTCGGCTGCTTTTCAGATTTTGGCAATTATGACCCCAAATGACTAGTTTTTGATACTACCTTCTCAGAACGTTTTTAAAGAAGACTAAATTTGCTATGATATGAGACTAAAACTGTCTCTGTGTAGGTACCCAATATTTTCTGAGAAAGCTTTTCAGAATTCATAAATTTTCAGAACTTTTTAATATTTTAGAAGTCACTCGAACAGCTGTAGCAGGATGTGTTTCCAATTACCTCCGTCGAAGTGTGCTAGTGTTGAGCACGAGCGTGTGGGGTCATAAATTGGTAGCATTTTTATATCCTACTAGCTTTTGAAGGCGATTTCGTATACTCCCGTTTTTCCCGTTCCCGTAGGAATTTTGGACGATCCTCTCTCAATACACCTCTACACCTCTTAAGAAACCTACATGCCAAATTTCAGCTTCCTACGAGCAGCAGTTTCAGCTATGCGTCACACACACTAAAAGAACTTTGGGGTAACCATCGAACTACTGCCACGTTTCACCTATAGTTAGCAGACAACGCTCAGCCAAAACTGATGGTCGTAGGAAGCTGAAATTTGGCATGTAGGTTTCTTAGGTGTAAAGGCGCACTAAGAGAGGATTTTCTAAAATTTTTACGAGAACGGGAAAAATGGGAGTTTAAATTTTGATGTTTCTGTTTATACGAAATCGCCTTCAAGAGCTAGTAGGATATAAAAATGCTACAGGTGGCTCCAATTCGTAACTCCACACGAGCAACACTAGCATAATCCGTCGAAGATAATTGGAAAAACATCCCGATATCGATGTTCGATGACTTCTAAAATATTGCGAAGTTCTGAAAAGCTTTATCTCAGAAAATATTGGGTACACAGAGATGGTTCTAGCCTCATATTATAGCAAATTTAGTCTTCTTTAAAAACTTCCTGAAAAGGTAGTATCAAAAACTAGTCCTTTAGGGTCAAAATCGCTAAAATCTGAAAAGCATCTGAAATTTTCTCGTTTATTTTTTATTTTTGACAAAGTTGCGTTCGGCGCTCGAGGTCACAAACTTGGATACATTAGGCCAACATCATTTCATAAATAAGCCTGCAAAAAATCAGAACTACCGGATTTCGCGCACACGCTGATGTATAAAGTTACTGGATTAGAAGGACATGGGCTACTTTTTAACCCGGAAAAACACATAGTTCCCGCAGGAGTGCTATAATCGAATTCCACGCGGGCGAAGTAGGTGGCTGAAGTTTAAAAGTCTTCTTTAAAAACGTCCTGAAAAGGTAGTATCAAAAACTAGTTCATTCGGGTCAAAATTTTCGATGGTTTTAAATTTTTTGACTAAGTTACGTTCGGCGCTCAAGGTCACAAACTTGGATTATACGTTAGGCCAACATCATAAACAAGTCTGCAAAAAATCAGAGCTACCGAATTTGACCCACATGCTGATGTACTGTTACTGGATTAATTTAGGTATTATCATTATATTCCCACGGAGTCCATATTATGCGCTTAACACGGTACCGCGAGCGTTGGACTTATTACTAATAGTCGTATATTATGACGATTTGTTTCCGAAAAAATCAAGTGCTGGGACCTTAGAATTGGGAATGTTGGGATGTTTTACCAATAACTAAGTATCTATGAAATAGACTGTGGGGGCCCTCTCGTCAACTAGGTCGAAACCAGAACATTGGCGTAACAATATGGTGGCAGTGGCGCGTGGCAGAAAGGGCAAAATTCCCTAACTCACTACCCGGGCTGAGGGGGCCCCGGCCCATGAGGCCACGAGGAAAGAAAGGAAAATCCAAAAATTTCAGTTGTAAAAATTTGTAAATTAACGGGGCTGGGGCCCTATAGGAACGAAAGATTTGCATCGGGGCCTCGAGCGTGAGGTGGTACAGTTATGCCGTTGCCTGGTCGAAACTTTTTTCAAGTTTTTTTTTTGCCTTAAGTACTATATTATTTGGTGATTTGGGGGCCCCCTAGCATCGGGGGCCCGGGGCGGACCGCCCCCACCGCCCCCCCCTTAGTCCGCCACTGCTGTTCCTTTAGACTTTTCACGATTTTTTTGGTTTCTAGACCTTCCCAGAATCACGGGGAATATACATAAGATCGTATAAGTAAGTATTTTTTCAGGCGACTGTCCAAAGTCGCCTGAAATAGTACATTATTGCAGAGGCCGCCAAGTAGCGCATTGCCGGACGAGTCAGTTAGAAGGCTGAGCGAAGCGAAGCCTTCTATTAGTACGAGTCCGGCAATCGCAATTGCGGTCGAGGTATATATAATGCTTTTCTCAAACAGCGAGGAAATACGTAAGGTCAGTCGGGGCAAGTGCGCCAGGATAGGGTAAGTGCGCCTAACATAAATATATCGAAACCTATAAATATTACTCAACTAGTAGTTGGCTGTTTACAAGGCATAGGGGCGAAATAAATTTAGGCGCACTTACCCCACATCAGTATTTACTACTTCCATGATCGTAGATGATTTGGCCATGGAAGTTGTACTTATTACCTCCATGATTTGTCAGTTTCGGGGCAAGTGCACCAGGATGGGGTAAGTGCGCCTAACATAAATATATCGAAACCTATAAATATTACTCAACTAGTAGTTGGCTGTTTACAAGGCATAGGGGCGAAATAAATTTAGGCGCACTTACCCCACATCAGTATTTACTACTTCCATGATCGTGGATGATTTGGCCATGGAAGTTGTACTTATTACCTCCATGATTTGTCAGTTTCTAGAGGTGTCTCAAATAGCAAGCGAATTAAAAAAAAACAACACGACAATAATGTTTTTGCTGGCCAAGGCCGGCAATGGACAGCCTCGCGTCTTCTTTTTTTGAAAGTAACACGAACATTTCCGAGCATGTTTGAGAAAAAATACTTACTTATACGATGTCCCAAGCCAAACGTGGACATAAACCTATTCTGTGTTTTATTTCTTTCATTATGATATTGGTAGGGGTAGGCAAACAAGCATACAGACCACCTGATGGTTAGCGTTCCTGCCTGTTGTTCCTGCGGCTTATGGATATAAGAAATGATTAAGATTTCGAATGCGCTGGCAACCCTGACGCCTAAGATAGACTGCCTCGCCATGCCAGTTTAATTTCACCGGCTTGCGTTATCCCTTTACCGAAACACAACAGACAATACGAGCACTTGCTGTTTTTGTTGTTGTGTATGTTCCATGAGCTCTTTCCAAGGTTTATGGAGGTATCAAATGTTAGCTAGTGGTCAGTTTCAGGGACAACAAGCAGACAGCTTGTTAAATAGGTACTTACTATAATATTATTGAATACTTACTATAATACTTATACGAGTATATTCTTATTATCGGTTGCCGCTTGCTGCGGTTGGAACAAAAAGTGTGGGCGTCGTGAGACAAACAGTACCTATCCCTAATGCTGGCACTGAAGTGAAGTGAAGTGAACTTACGAGTAGGCTCTTTGCCAAACACTCTATTGTTTGTCCTTTATTTTCACTATCAAGGATCACAAAGAGATATAGACAGCCAAGTGAATTGCCTGCAAAGGCTGCGTTTCCGCCAAAGATGTGCGAGGAATGTGTTTGTCATGAACCAATAGAAACACTTCATTTACCCATCCTCGCTCAGCTTAGCTCTGGTGGAAACAGCTCAGCGAAACGAGGTTTTTGTAGGTACATAAGTACAAAAGAAGGGAAAGGTGTGTGCGAGGAATGTGTTGCGAGGCGGCGTCTGACAAACCTGCTTATTTGAAAAGAGCTCGCTACACATCCTCGCAACGCATCCTCGCACCGTTCAGCTACCTCGCACATCTTTGGTGGAAACATTCACACCGTAACAGTACATTCTCGTTACACAGCCTCGCACCGCTTAGCGATCTCGCACATCTCTGGTGGAAACGCAGCCTTTAGATCATCCACCGCAGTCCGTATCCCGTAAAATTTCAGTCACTACTTTTATCAGCGTTTGCGGAGTAGATCGAAATAAAATGTGCTAGTTACTTAATCCTTCCTCGTAAACTAAAAACACGGTTATGTTTACCAGTTGATGGGACCTAAAACCATATTTTAGGCAAAGTTGTAAAATAAACAGTGAAACGGGCTTACAATCTCACAAGATTCCAATTTCTTTAATTATTTAACTGTACTGTGCCTAGTGAACATAACCAACTAAAAAAAATCTAAATTATTGGCACAAAAAAAAAACAAGCTTTTGATAATAATTTATTTTCACCGCTTATTTATTACAATTGTATAAAGAGTCGCGACATTCATGGTAAGTAGGTACATAAGAAAACGATAGACGCTTTGAAACAGGAGCACCGGTTTCTCGAAGTAAGGTAGGCGTCGAGTGGGGGGATGGAGGTACGGCCATCCGTCTTTAGCATATTGCAACTTTTGCATCCTGAACGATAGGGTACGGCCAAGAAGGTATAGGAGTCCACGGGTTGAAGTCTCTCAGTGACGACCCAGAGACACTCAATATCAGACGTTGCCACACTTTTCGGAGTTGCGGTGTGTTTTGTGAAAGGAAGTTCGTGTTTTCAGTTTCGAAACTTGTTGGGGCTGCGTTGGAGTACATGACTGGCACCCAAGAGCTTGCGTTTAGAATTACCAGCATGGGTATCTTTTGGGTGGCGGTGGATGTTGGGGTGGAGGTGGTTCGCAAGGTTTGGGGCAAGGAGGCTTTGGTGGGGGGCACTTCGGCGGCGGCGGGTATCCGGGCGGCGGGCATACCGGAGCTGGTGAAGGGCAGAGTGGGTTCGGGTTGCACTTATCGTCAGAATTCATCGTAGCCACATTCTTCGCCATCTGCAGTCCGATCTCTCGACAGTACATGATTCTTTTGCGCTCCCTGACTCGCCGCAGCCGTTCCGTGAGAGGCACTGTGTCGTCATTTAAATTCATTTCAGGCAAAATATCATCGACAATGTTTAAAAGTGGTGGTTTCCTATCGCCGCAGCAGAGGTTGGACGATATGCCAAGCCGCTAATCTTAGGTTAATTCTCTTACTCAGGTTTAGCTGTATATATTCAACTTAACTCGAGTCAAAAGGGTAAACCGAGGTTATCGGCATTGGTGCAAATGGGTAATGTAATAGGCCTTCAAAACCACCAGAAGATTTCAATTTCTTTAATTATCTGTACATTTAAGTCAATGTGCTATGGACTAAAGTTTCCGAGATACCAAATAAAGAAACTAGTTTAATTTTTTTAATAATTTATTTTCGCCGCTTACTTATTACAATAAAACCCTTATCGCGACGTTCATAGCATACTAGAAAACGATAGACGCTTTGGGAAACCTTCGCAGGGCTTCTCGAAGCAAGGGGGTCGACGTTGAGTGCTCGGGGGAGGGATGTAAGGGCATCCGTCTTTAGGGCATTGCAATTTTCGCTTCCTCTGGACGATAGGGTAGGGCCAAGAAGGTATAGGAGTCCACGGGTTGTAGTCTCTAGACCCAAATACCTTGAGAGTCTCAATGAGACTCTTAATACTAGACATTTGGAAAATGGAGGAAATAACTTTGCGGATGTCTGATAGCTTTTGTAAAAGGAAGTTGCTCCAATCGCTCCAATCGGTTTTGAGACTTGGTGGTAGAGCTTCGGTAGAAGTGTTAATTATGGGGCCCAGATGCAACGCGAGCGAGATGGTGTCTTGAGTTTGGAATTTCGCGCATGGGTTTTGTTTGGGTGGCGGACATGTGGGCGGAGGTGGGGGACATTTGGGTGTAGGCGGAGGGCAAGGAGGTGGGGGGCAAGGTTTGGGGCAAGCAGGTGGTGGGCATTTAGGCGGCGGCGGCGGGCACGGCGGCGGGGGTGGCGGGCACGTCGTAGGTGGTGGGGGACAGGTTGGCTTCTTATCCCCGCACTTCCCCTCGGGATTCAGCGCAGCTAAATTCTTCGCCATCTGCAGTCCCATCTCGCGACAGTACATGATTCTATTGCGCTCCCTGACTCGCCTCAATAGTTCCGTGAGAGGCACTGTGTCATCATTCAAATTTATTTCTGGCAGTTCATCAATAATGTTCAGAGGATTCTTTGCTAGTGAGCCTTCATTGGTTTCATGTAGCCGCGGCTGAGGTTGGATGATATTTTGTGTCATATCAATCGGTTTGTTTGCGGCTTGCTCCCCGTGTACTAAATCTTGACTGGATTGGTGTTCTATTTTTAATCTAGGGTTCATTGCATCTTGCTTCTTATCAGGAAGGACTGGTCCAGCCTGTGGTTGCGAAATTTCCATCTCCTCAAGATTTGATTTATCTGCTACCTTTAATCTAGGTGTCATGGTATCGGGCTTAGGTACGACCGGTTCAGCCTGTGGTTGTAAAGCTTCAGTCTGCACATAATAATTGCCCTTCCATGTATCAGTGTATTGGTGAGCGATCGATTGGTTTTGGTAATTCCAACTTTCCCCTGAATACTGCTGGTTTTGGAAGGACTCTTCACGTTTCACGGGCATTGACATAAACGCGCTCGGGTACTCCTTTACCTGAACCGCGCTTGTGGGCGCGGCTGGGTTGATCTGGTCTATTAAAGCTGTCTGATACAAATGGTATGGATGTCTGTGCTCTGGCAAAAGACGTTTATCTTCCAGGTCGTTCTCCTTGAACAACTGCTGACCAGACTGTATGTTAGACAAATGATAGAACCTCGAATCGATAACTGGCTCCAATGATTCGCACGGGTATCCCTCGTTTAAAATCGTTCCTCGATCGTGTTCAGTTAACGTCTTTGATGCCGTGACTTCGGATTTAAAATCGCTCTCTTTTATAAGTACCTCCGAAGCTGGCTGATTTTTTTGTAAACGTTGCTTCTCGATAGTGTCACCGCCTTGGCAATGAACACTGCGTTCAATGCCCTCAACCTTATCATTTCTCAGTACATTGACTTGTTTCATCTTTTCAAAGTATTGGTTTGCCGATAAGCCAAAATGTTTTTTAGCTGTATCATCAAACATTCGCGCTCTTGCTTGCTCTATCTCTAGAGCCGCTATGGAGGCATTCTTAAAGGACGGCCCAATCGACCGAGGTGGATTTAAGATATCACTTTTAGTCTCAATACCTCCAATTGGTGATAGTTCATTAATTTCCTCGATTTTCTGTGTTAGGTTTTCGTCGTTTTCTTTGCTTGATGTTGTAGCGTGCAATATTGATTCTTCTTTTTCTAAACCGGTTGAAGGGTTTTCTGTCACTTTTGTTGCATTTTCAGCACTCGATTCCAATTCATTTCTTTCTGCTACATGTATCGCTGCCTTGAAATCTTTGTCTCCTGTGGTAGCTGTTGGTAATTCAGACGATTTTTCAGTCTCTGTTGGATTGCCCGTGAAAAATGAACTTTTCTCTTCTTTGGAATCAAATGAGTCTAATTTTTCATTAATGGTTACAGAAGCGGGCGAAGACTGATCTTTTTTGCATTCAGCAGTATTAGAATTAAAGGTAGCTTGACTGCTTCTTCCTAAACTAGGGTTTGTTTCTAATTTCAAAGTTTCTATTGCGTTGGCAAGAAACGTTGCATCAGTTTTGCTGACTTCCGCTAAATTGTTAGGAATTTCTTTCCCTTCATGCAATGTTGAATTGCTGTTACTTTTGGACTCTATAGGATGTTCAGCTACTTCTTTCACAAGGTATGACACTTCTGATTTTAGTCCTGCATTAGTGAATTGGCCATTTTCTAATGCATTAGTATGCGATTTTGTGCTAGCTTCTTGACCCTCTGAAAGCATTACATTACGTTGTCTTGTAGAAACCTCTGAAAGTACTCGTCCACTTTCTACCGTAGTCTCAGAGGTTTTTGATTCTTCTTCGTTTCTCTTTGCCAGATCATTTTTATCTTCTTTGTTCTCACACAGGTTCGTCTCATTTTCCTTTTTATCTACAGCAGCTACTACCATGTCTACATCTCGAGCACGTAATAGCGCATTAACTTTGGCTTGTTCTAGAGATGTACTTTTCAAATCATCTAAATGCGTGACACCTTTCCTATATTTTGCGTCCGGAATGTGATCGGCAGGTATCTCATTCTCGTGTGGGTCGCTATGCTCTGGGTCTTTCGCAGAATCAGGTCTCGCATAAATATTTACGTGGGGTAGAGGGGTTTTATTCCTTTCACCGTCGACGACCTCTGGTGGCCCAAAAGCGTATTCTATCAGCCGTTTGCATTTCTTGCATCTCCTCTCTTCGTTCTTGGAATCATCTGATTCACTGCTCAAGTAGACTTTTTGTATACCATCCAAAGGGACTGAAAATAGCGAAAAAAGTCCATGAATATCACGCTACTGCGCTACGCTAATAACTATTATTTCTGCAAATTCGAGAAATTGGGACACCAAAAAGATTTGATGTTATAATAAAGTTTCAAATTGCACATGGATTTTTTTCGCCATTTTCTGTAAACTGTATATGAATAGAGTTTTAGTTTATTTAAATGATTTTTAGTATTAAATGCGTAGGCCAAGATTTTTTTTCGAGTGTTAAATTACTGTTAGCGGATTTTAGAAAAAAAAGTTGAGCCACATTGTCACAGCATAGAAATCACGTAGGTATAGCAAATGTGTATGTGTATGAGGAAATATATACTTATTCCAAGTATTTATTGATTTTATAGAAATCGACTTTTTAAGCAGTGACGAGTGGCTCAGTTTGACAGAATTGGTGTTGTTTGTAGGTATACTAAAAATCCATCTGCCTAATAACAAAGAGGAAAAAAAATAGCAGAGCCTATTCTACAGTGCTTTCGCCGGCACGCGGGTTAACACTAGATCGACATCTAGCGTCCAGAGGCTGAACCCCGATTACCCGACCGTTTAGCACTTGCCTACCGCTAATTGACGCTAGATGGCGAGCCGAACGACTACTTTGTATTGTCGTATTATAATATTTTCGATTTAATATGTGAACGGATAAGGGTATAGCGTTCTTGGCCCAGTTAAAATATAGTCATCTGGAACTTTCTACACTCACTTCCAGTCAATCCAGGGGCTATATTCGACGTCTTAAAATAGGGATCTCCCTGTTCCCTATAGGGTCGCTCACGCGTCGCGTGAACTTTAAGAGTCCCCAGTAAGCTCCTTTCTCCATACAAACGTAGTTACGTTTTAATTCGCAAACTGCTTAAGTATCAGATTGGCACCAAATTTTACAAGTAATAGTGGAGCAGAGATATTAGTATCCAAAATACACTTTGATTGTAATAAATTGAATGTATATATGTAATTGATTGTATATATTTTCGTTCACAACTCAATAACGTGCCAAAAATTTTACATGATGCTTTTTGAAGTCTTATAAATCGATGAACGCCGATTGCACGCACGAAAAAGCATGACTTATTGTCACGTTCCGCCTGAGCCGAGCGCGTAAGCGAGAGTGCGGAACAAGCGATAGAGAGGCACGATCGGCCTAAGCGTGACGTTATCACGTAAAATTATCGTCCGTCCGTAAACAGACTTTACTAAATTTTTCGTCTTTATCAAGATCTATATCAAGAAGGCTAACCTTGCCTTATAATAAGAGAACTACCGCTGACCAAATGTTGTGCCAGATGCGCGGGGGTGAGGGGCGCAAAAGGTTTGTCCCCACAGACATACACAGAGGTAGTTCCAGTTGTTAGTTACTACTTCCATGGTCGTGATACGGGTAAATACCGGAATCTACATGGCCGAGAAAAGGCTTTAAACACGACAGGTTGACTGGACTCTGTCTCGGAATGAGTAAGATATAATGGAATACATTGAGTTTTTAAATAAAAGCTCTAAGGACGTATTTAAGGGGATTTATAAGTGGGTAGGTAGATATAGGAACTGAAGGGGACTTACGTTTATGAAATTTTCCGGGTGTGCAGCCATCGCCCCGGAATAAACGTGGCACTAAGGCGACGGTGCACACCCGTTTGATCTTCGATAGCGTTAGTAATGTCATTGTTCACAGTACATTGATAATTTTGACCAATTATAATCAGCGAAAATAAACTATTACATATTAAAAACGGCACTAACTAAAAATATTGTGCTTTGGCATTTGAGCATTTGTTTTTTTAGTTGACGTTCTATATTTATTCCATGAAAATCGGACATCATTCTTCTAGCCAGTATCAAGCCTTTAAATTTCGGTTAAGTATGATCTTCTAATCATGCCTGTTAATGAATGGCAGCCCTAATTGGTTATCTTAAATGAATCCGTAATTGCGTTTCGATCACTAACGTCCAGATTCCCATATTTTATAAGAAATAACGACCATACAATTCAATTTGAACCATTTTAAAAGAACAAATAATGTGACTTCCATTAGAATTGTTTTTATAAATCAATACAACTAGGGTTGAAAGTTATTTGTATTTTGAAGACATTTGCGCACTATCTTTTGCATTCACAAGCTGAAGCAAAATCAAAACGTCATTTCAAATGAGAGAAAATAACAAAGATGGCCGAAGAACAGGTGAGTACCAAAATATTGCGATTTTTATGCAATTTTAACTTAATTCAGCTTATTCACTGTGTCCAAATGGTTCTATGATAAACTAACGTCCCATTGCTTGACTTATTTTAAATGTTCATGCCTAACTTCTTTCGGCTTAGTGAACTGCATTTCCGGAGTCCGTAGCACGGCTTGACACAGTTTTCGCTGTAATTTTTTCGTAATATTTACGTATTATACATGATTATGTAGGGTACTGCCGCGCGTCATATCTGGCGATATGTAATTCCTGAATCATATACCGGCGTTTTGGTTATATTTTGATGTTAGTTGTTGACGTATTCGATAGATTCGGTACCCTTGAATTTTAGTTGTCAATGTTTTCATTACAATGCCCCATTGTAATATTTCTTTATAAGAAGCACGTACTTCACTGATACGAACTGATTTGATGCTGAAATGAAACTCCATTTTCAGAATTTACTTTTAGTGACATGTTTCCATACAAAGGGAAAATTTTCTTGCTAAATTTTTGCCAAAAGCAAAAATGTCTAGCAAGAATTATATGATTTTAAATACAAATATAATGTCAGCAAGTTCTGCCGATTAAACATAGGTACTGCAAAAAACTGAATAGTGTCAACATACTTTCTTATCTTAACATCAGTCATACATTTATATTGACTAAAACATTTTAGGTCCAAGGCTAAGTTAAATTGAAAAAATATTTATTCATAACAGACTAGCGACTGCCCGCATGGAATTCGGTTATCCCGTTCCCACGGGAACTATGCGTTTTTCTGAGATAAAAAGTAGCCTATGTCCTTTCCTGGGACCCCAACTATCTCCTGGACTCAACGGGTATTTCAGGTGAATTATAACAAAACTTAAAAGGGCCGTCACAATAGATCAGCTATGGTCGAGGTGACACACATATGGCCCTACAAAACCCCCAATAATCTCCATGCCAAATTTCATCTCGATCGGTCCAGCGGTTGAAGTGCGAAGAGGTAATAGACAGACAGACAGACAGACAAGAGTTACTTTCGCATTTATAATATTACTAGCTTCTGCCCGCGACTTCGCCCGCGTGGAATTCGGTTATAGCGCTCCCGCGGGAACTATGCGTTTTTCCGGGATAGAAAGTAGCCTATGTCCTTTCCCGGGACCCCAACTATCTCCATGCCAAATTTCATCCGAATCGGTCCAGCGGTTGAAGCGTGATGAGGTAACAGACAGACAGACAGACAGAGTTACTTTCGCATTTATAATATTATTAAGGATTAAGGATTATTAAGGATTAATATGAATTACCTCACCAAATAGGCATTTTCCTTAATCAATGTTGTAAATAAATGTGCATGTTTCGTACTCAATCTCACCAAGGCTCAACAAATTTGGATGAAATTATGCACACAGGTCGATGATAACACTTCTTCCACATGGAATTCGGCTATAGTGTTTGTATGTATTCTATGCGTTTTTTCAAGATAAAATGTAGTGTATTTCATTCTTCAAATTTTGTCTATATCAGTCCAGGGGTTTTAATTGCGAAGAGGTAACACACAGACTGGCAGACGGACAGAGTTACTTTCACATTTATAATAATAGTTTTCAGTATAGCATGCAGCCAGCCTTCTGGGCGCCCTACCCCAAGGCAGTGATTATGGAAAATATATCTATTTATAACTCTATTTTAACTATTTAAGTTTATTTTTAATTTTAGTTTATGCTTATAATTTAAATGTACCCTTCTATCATTGCATAATTACTCTGTTAAACTACTTTGGTTAACAGTAAAAAGTATGTACTTAAACCTACATAGTGTTCAGTAAATAATATTCTTTAGACCAAGCCAACAAATTGGTGTTTTTGTTCAAGTGATAATTATAATCATAATCATTTAATCCTTTGCAACCATGGTATTACGGTATGGTATTAATAAGGGAAATGGCTGGACGAATGTGGAGAAGGAAATCCATGGACAGACAAGAATGGAAAATTCTAGGTGAGGCCTTTGCCAAAGGGCAGAACTGACACGAATGAAAACATGCCGGATGTCAGAAACACAATATAGATAGTAACATAACTAAACAAAATATAGTAATATAATTGAGTTTTATTGTAAATTAATAGTCAGTAATAAAGGCTTATTTTATTTTATTTTATTTTATTTATTTATTTTTAACCATGGTATCCACCAGGCTCTTAAAAATATTTTCCAGAACAGCCATGGGCTCTACTAGGGCGAAGCAAGGTAGAACTTACAAACTAGAAAATAAGATATAACATAATTCACAACTCCATGAATAGGGATGACGACAGGGTGAAGAAATCGAAATTCTAATTAGTCAGGTAATAAAAATATTAGACACGTATTTTTTGTTTTATCAAATTAACAAAGAATGACTAAGTTAAAACGCATTAAAGTTGGAGAGTGGGGGCTAACTACGTCACCGTTAGGTATAAATCGTACCTAACCGTGACGTCACGCGACATTTCAACTCAATATATCTCCGTATAAGTTTGATTACGTGAAAAAAGAAAAAATACGTGTCCAATACTTTTCAATAATCTTCCTGATAGACTAAGGAAAAAAAAGTTGTCGTCATCGCTTTTCTTTTAGTGATTAAGGGTTATTCTCTAAAATAGATTTCAAGATTTGTAACAAATGTAACGAATTTCTTTTCACTGCTTGCATGTGGCGGAATTTTATTGAAAATTGGAACGGATATCGCTTATGAAGTGAATCGTATTTTCATGTTATTTGTTCCAATACTCACATAATATGTGTAACATGTGTTAACAGGAGGTGATTCAAATAGAGCTGCTGTGCAAGCAGCTATATGAGTCTCAAGATCCGGTGCTGCGGGACCAGGCTGAGAAGGCCATTGTTTCATTCCAGGTATAGCTCGACACAACTAAGAAGGCGCGCGGCGAAGCACTTAATCCAATGACGCAGAGTCTATTAATACTTAATTCACGCGCCTTCTAAGTTGTGTAAACCTGTAATAGTACATTACAAACCTAGGGTGGTGAATTCGTAAATGTCCCAGATCGCAGGTTTCTGTGGCCCGAACCGAAGGTGAGGGCCATAAATATGCGATCTGGGGCTTTACGAATTACCGCCCGTGGTTTGTCAAAAGTTTTACATCTTGCTTTGGTCAAGAAGTGAGATTTTCTCTCCGCGTAGCGGGCAGAAAATCCCACTTTACGGCCAAGGGTGATGTAAAGAATTAAACACAATCCAACTAGCTTATTTTAGTTTAAGAAGCAAGTTCGTGCATTTCTTTGTAAGCTGAAGGTAAGCACGAGCACGTAATTTTTGACGTACGCCCTTTTAGAATGAGGAGTTTTTACATTTCAATTTTATGTAAGTATGAAATTACGACTTACGGAGAGAAGAAAAAAACATGCTCTAACTACTACTACAGCCTATTTGCGTCCCACTGCTGGGCACAGGCCTCCTCTCATCACGAGAGGGTTTGGGCTATAGTCCCCACGTGGGCCCAGTGCGGATTGGGGACTTCACACACATCTTTGAATTACTTCGCAGGTGCGTGCAGGTTTCCTCACGATGTTTTCCTTCACCGAAAAGCTCAGTGGTAAATTCAAATTGAATTTCGCACATAAGTAAACTTAGAGGTGCGATTTATTTATATTGTTATTTATATTTATTTATGTTAAAAAAATGAAATGTTGTCAATTTGAATTTGCCACTGTGGTTTTCGGTAAATTAAATAATGTATACAACTAGATTAGATTGTTTTAAATGCGAGTGGTACTGGATTAATTGAGAGTTTTCAATGAAATGAAATAATTATATTTGCCATAAGTGTGGTAAACAAAGATATTAATTTTAAATTAGAAACACACACTTAGATATCCTTAGCATGCAAAAGTTACAGAACATAATAAGTAACATAAGACACATTACACAAGCTCAACGAGAATGTAAAGACATTCTCGTTGAGCTTGTGTAATGTGTCTTATGTTACTTGATAATTGTGGAAATATGAAGTTGTAACATAGACTTATTATAACATATGGACGAACAGTTCCTAACAGAATATGTCGAAAAATATGGGGCAAGCTGACATTAGAAAATACGTTCCAATATGCTAATAACGCATCTTTATAATATGTGTCAAGATAAATATTTTATACAAAAGTAAACCTAACACTATAAGACTTAAGTGTCAAATTTGTAAACGCATATTTCAAAACATTAAACGCCAAGTTTTGGAGGTGTTTGATCAATAATTTTCATAATATAAATGTCAAAATGAACAGCGAGTGAATAAGGAGTGAATGGAGCCGCTTTGTGTATATATAAAAAAATAATTTTAAGGTCTTTGAATAAAAATACGAAAATAGGAAATAGAACAATATTTTTATTTCTTCTCTAAAAGTTCGTCTTTATGTTGAGCTTATGCGAAATAAAATTGCTTTTTATGCTCTAGCACATGAGTAGAGAACCAACCAGAGTGAAAGCCTCATACAACCTCGCTGCGATAAGTACACAAGCATGTCGCGCATGAGTGCGGGGGCACAGGCGGCCCGTCATGTAAGTACAGGGCGAAACCGGTTCCTACCGACTCGGCCTGTGCTTTAACTGTGCTGTGTTATGTTTGTTATCATTTCAAATTTTGATTGTTTTTTCCATGATTTTATTAATAGGCTACGACGATGTATAACAATAAATAAATATATTAGTATATAATGTATACTAAAATAGTATGAAAATGGCGATAAGCAATTAATTACTAGCCATCGAGTTATATGTACTTAGTACTAGAGAAGACAACGCCACTTCACCGTTTGTAACACGAGTTAGAGCCAGCTGGGTCAAACTCATTTAGTCTGCGCCAGCTGTCCGCCGCGACGACTCGTTTTAGGTGCCTTTTCCAAAATGACTCCGTTTGTGTGCTAGCTAAGGTATTGTTTAAATAATATATGTCGGAAACCAGAAAATGGGTCGAACACACGAGAGAGTCGTTTGGCTTAAAAAGTACATCTTGTTTGCCTTGAGCTATTATAGTGGCCTATTGTGCACGTCGGTGAGGATTTCGTGGAAATCTTAAATTGAAACATTATAGTTATTACGAGCTTTATACATATAAATCATTTTATTTACAAGACAAACATTCCGTATATGACATTCCTAGTGTAACAGGCGTCCACATGCTACGGTGACCGCTTCCCACAAGAGGTAGATCGTAAACATATTTTCCACCGACGTGATATATTAAAAAAAAAAAATGTCGACTCCACCGATTTTTGTTCCGTGACAACCGTTAATTTGTACTAAGAAAATAAATGATTAAATACCACGAAATAATGACGAGTTCACATTAATTTTGTTAAAATATTAATAGAACTTAAAGAAATATATTCCATCTTTTCTTCTTCTTGTTTTCGTGCTATAAACACATTTTGTTCACCGCACATTTCGTCATGTTTGACCATTTGACAGTTGTCGTTGTCTTTTACGGCCGAAACGCGACTGCGCGCCAAACGGGTGCCCGGGCACCCGTTTAAGGGGCCATTTTTTCCCGGCTGATTGTAAATCTAGTCCTATAATAGATCAGTGAGTTATAAAAGTATAACTTCATATTTCCACAATTATATAGTACTAGCTCCTGGCCGCGACTTCGCGTGGAAAACGGTTACCGCGTCCCCGCGGGAACTATGTCCTTTCCCGGGATCCCAACTATTTCATCCAAATCGGTTTAGCGGTTGAAGCGTGAAGAGATAACAGACAGACAGAGTTACTTTCGCATTTATAATATTAGTATGGATTTGAATAGTAGTAATGAATTAATTATGTAACAATTTAAAGTTTTTAATAATAATAATGTTATTGTTTAATAACTTTATACTTAATAATTTCATTTGTCGTTTTCAAAATAATCCTTCAAAGAATAAAATGGCATATAATTATAATATTTTCAGGAGGCCCCGGACACGCTGAGCAAATGCCAAGCCCTCCTGGAGCGCGCCGACTCCAGCTACTCCCAACTGTTGGCGGCCACCACACTTGCCAAACTCATCAGCAGGTTAGTTTCACCACCACACGGCGGACACGGCCTGTAACAACACGATCTCGAACACAATTCGAATGGAGTGTCAATGTTTGCGTGCGAGGACGTCTGTACACTTGTAAATGTGTGTGTACCAGTACGCGGGCCAATGATTCACTCTCCATCTCATCACCAAATGATGGTAAGGAAGAGTTGGGCGCGAGTTGCGCGCGGGCTAGATTCAGGCGGATGAATCCGTGGCCATTCTGTACGTAGTACTATTAAATATTCATTCTGTGCTACAACTATAAATTGCATTAACATAAACAAATATTGTAACTGACAAATCTTTGATTCAAACTTTTTTTGAATTGATATATCTATTATTATTTATATCTGTATTATTTTATTTATAATAGGAGAGATTTTTAAACTGAAATATGACAGCTGGAGACCCCCATAGAACGTAAAAACGTTTTCATCACTCCTGTTTGGAAAGTTTGGGGTGTATATTCAGTAGGTCTAAGAATAGGACGTAAGCTATTCTTCATACCCAAAATGAAAAAAATCCAAGGCGGTCGAAGTCCGCGGGGTCAGCTAGTTACATGTATAAATGTTTGTGGCCCGAACCGAAGGTGAGACATTAACGAATTCACCGCCCTAGGTGTGTTACTATGTCACGTCTTTGTCCTGTGCAGGTCCACATCGACGCTGTCGGTACAGCAGCGACTGGACATCAGGAACTATGTGCTCAATTACCTGGCCACCAGGCCGAAGCTCGCCAGCTTCGTCGTGCAGGTATTTACAGCGTTTCTTCGAAATGGTACAAGAAGAGTGTGTAACTAACCAATTTGTCACTTGTCTAGTTATTAAGAAACTTAATAAATTAATTAATAATGAGGTTCAAATTATCATAACTAAGCTGTCGGGAATCAAATTCAGAATTTTAGTATCCATAAAACTTGCTTAGTTAAATGTCTAGTAAAAATTAGTGACATCTAACGGGAAAGTTTGGAGTTGTTTGGTAGGTCTTGAAACATGGTCAACTTGGAATACGGGAGGTCTTTAGTTGAAGTATTGAGTTCAATGTTTAAACGCTAGGTGTCGCTGTGAGTAGGAGCAGTAAGTTATTCACTTATTAGAGTGAGAGGGTATACATAATTCTCAAATCAATTAGAAATATAATTTATATAACATAAAATGACAGTAATTTATTAAAAGAGTTCATAATGTTTAATTTATTATTAGATTTTATTGTGTCTGGCTTCAGCAGTCGGCTTTCTTGACATTTTTCTAGATTCAAAAATTAGGAAAAGCTGGGGTTTTGAATTAGGAAAACAAAAGATTCGCGAGGAAACGTAATGTGGAGTGGGGAGGCAGTTTTCTTTGAAACGCGGAACGGTTCACGTCTCCTTGGAGTTCCTTATTGGTAGTCATTGATTTTCATTTTAGTCTCTAAGTAAGTGGAGATTATTGTGGAATTCTTTGACTATTTACATATCTCTTACTTGATTATTTTTTATTGTTTTTAACTCCAGTGAGATTTGAATAGGACAAAAGTCGTGTCTTTAGGAGACGATAGCTTGGGTTGAAACGCGGCTTTGCCATGGGATATACGTACATTCAAGCTATTTATCCTACGTGGGGAAGGGTTAAATTCTAGGGGTAGGAGTGAACTGGTGCTCTGAGGCGAGTCCAGGGGTTGTGCATTATACGAAGCAGGGCCAACCTTAGTGCCTCCTGAGTTTGGGTGTGCATGTGTGATTTGAGAAGATCTCTCATGTTCAGTCGAATTTAGTCTCCTGTCTATATATTTATATTTTCACGCTCATCAACACAAGAGTCTGTTCTGTCACCCAGTCCAATTTCGGTCAGACTCGATCACACGGGTATAGGGTCTTAGGGTCAGGCACACAGGGAAGCAACCCATCCTGAAACTTTCATTTGAATTAATTTACATCACTCTTACGCATTTAAATGGGGAGCTGTGGGATGCAGCGATTGCTTACAAATCTTGAAAGTAAATGTAAATTACAATAGGAATATTAATAAATCTACCTAAGTTCTCTTGTCAATTCAGAGCTTAGGAAAGTAATCAGAATTGATGGATTGACTAACTAAATAGGATTCTTAATAAATCTACCTAAGTTCTCTTGTCAATTCAGAGCTTTGGAAAGTAATCAGAATTGATGGATTAACTATCTAATTTTATAAGACACTGAGTAAATTAAAGACCAGACCTTTGAATGTGCCAGAATATTCTAAATTATTTATATTCAACAAGGAATGTTCAAGAAACTCTCCAGAGATTCTTGCCGGCTTTTCTCAGCAGTAAGTTTTTCCGAACCAGTGGTAGCTTCTAAACCAATCTAAAAGTTTATAAAGACTGCTTGAGTAAAGACTTATATTATGAATAAATAATTCTTGTAGTTGATCTTAGATTAAAACATATAACTTCTTTTTAATTCAAGTACTAGAAAGAAGTATTTGAAAACCTTTTACCTGATTAGCTATGATGAGATTTCAATCTAGCTTGGGAAATTACCCGAGGTAACAGCTTACGAAACAACGGATGGCACCTACCTCTAGCGACAATTGATATATCATTATAATATAATAAAATAATAAATCAAATATAAGATTTACCAGTCATCTAGCAAGACAAAGCTATTGACTCATTTGTATGCAAGAAATAAGCTTTAATGTAAGATCAATAAGTCAAATATAATTCCATATTAAAGAATATGAGTTATGGAATATAGAACCCTCTTTTCCCTTGTAAACCATACAAACCGAATGACATCACAAGACCTTAAAATGAATATTCTTATTATTATGGCTAGGGGTCTGTCCAGTAGTGGGTGTGGACCATAGGAATGGGTTTAGCCCACGTGGTAGCTACCACGGGAGCGGGGTTGAGCTCCTTCCCTCCTTCAGAGGCCAAAGAACATTATGCTATAATATCCAGATGAATAAAAGTTTATTTCAAAACAATGTTTGTTTACAAAATCTTAAATGAACTGTCTGTACTTATTTACTCTTTGTCTTATCTAGCTATACTAATTGAGGAGTGACTACTCTGCCCTATTTAATCTATGACATAAAGTGTATTACTAACTAAAATAATTTCTAACAAACATGAAGGCAGTAGGATCTTTATTTAATAGGAATTTGAATATTACTTGAGTTGGGTATTAGAACTGTTTCATGTTCTTTAAGGTAAGGTTTTAAATACGTAAATCATGTCTAAAAGTACCTAGGTTATCAACGGTTCACAACAGTAGTCCTATTTCGTTATCACTAGATATCATTGGCCAAACGTTTAGTTTTAGGTAGGTATAATATAATATAATATAAAATTAATATGGGGTGGGGGGGAATGGGTACAATTGGTGCCTAATGTCCAGGATAATAGTTTTAGTATTTGGTATAGTTCTGTTAGGGAAATGGCTCTTCGGGAGCACAATTGTTGTCTGTGAAAATGGAAAGTCATTGATTGTATTTTAAAACTTACCTTGTTACTTTTACCCATTTAAACAGTAAAAAACTTTCTTCTTTTAACTTATCTCTGCTGGAAGATTACAAATTGTTTAACTAATTAAAAGTTTAACACTTGGGGGCAGGTAGGATCTTTATAAGTCTTGGAGTGGCGTCCGCGAACCGGTAGACGAGGTGTCGGTGGGATTCCGACAAGATGGAGTGACGACTTTGTGAGGGTCGCGGGAGCGCGGTGGATGCGAGTGGCACAGGTCCGGTCTGAGAGGCGCGCCTTGGGGGAGGCTTATGTTCAGCAGAGGATGTTTGTCTATCGGCTGTGATGATGATGATGATGATGATGATGACGATGATGATGATGATGATGATGATGATGAGATATTTTTTTAAGAGGAAAAGAAACCGTTTATTTAGATATGAGTACAAGAACTTTTGTTGTACGCTTAGACACAAAGTATTATTTCTTAAAATTCTTTTTCTAGTCTGTAGATTTGTTCAGCTGCGGCTTTGTCCTTGAAATTCTTATGGTGGTGTAATCATTTCCATATGGTACAGAGATCTTGAAGGTGGACGTCTTAGTGCTTTAGGAATACCCGGAGCGCTAAAATAAAAAGAATGAGAAATTAGATTTAATTTGTAATTCTATGGTTTTATTGTTGGTATAATGTGGTCTTCATTTGCTGGTGTTTGGTATGGACTTTGCCAGAAATGAATTTTTGAATTGAATTGAATAATAAATCTCAGATTGTATGACATTTTGGTTTGGTTTGGTCTTTGTTGTGCAATCAACTTAAATAATGACATATTCAGTATATCTAGTTTGAATGATAAAGATAATTGAATAAGATAGGTTACCTGTTAGAATCTTGTTGGAGAATCATCATTTTAGCTAGAAGATGTTGGAGTCACGTTGAAATTCGGTTCTAGAAATTTCGTATGCAAAGTCGGTTCTGGGACTCTCTTCATTGAACAGTGAATATAATCTGAAACAAAGGTATATTGAAATAAAGAAACTTAGTCATAATTTATGTAAAAAACTTAGCGGTTTATTTAGCTAGAGGTCCAAACCTTAAAAGGAATTTACTTTATTAATATCGGGAACTTATTTTCCACGGTATTGTAAAAAATTGGGAAAAAGAAAACCAGTTGTTTTGGTTGTCAAAGTTCAATATGCGTAACATTTAATAGGCTAATTGTTGTAAGGTAAATAATCAGATTACCTAGTGATAATTATAATAACATAGTCTTACCTCAGAAGATTGACACGGCGTGGAGCTAGTTGTAATGTAATAAGTTTTGCCGGCGACATTTTCACGATTTGTAAACGAGAAAATAGACGTAGCCTGTGTTGTAGTCGGACTAATAGAAGCCAAAACTTAAATAAAAGGAAATTCTCTTTTCCATTTCATATTGCACTTCATATAATAACACATTCAAAATCATTCGGGTCTTGAAGCTTTTTTAAATAAATAGTAGTGTTATAAATGGATACCATACCATAGACTATAAGGAGTTGAGTCATAGACAAAGGCGCGTTTACACATATTTGAATAGGGCAAGTTTACACTTGCGTCACAAAATTCGCGAAGACAGTGTTCGTACTATTTATTGCTGGTTCATGGTGTATTCTCAATAATCCATTTTAATATAATAAATGTGAAAGTGTGCTTGTATGTTTGTTATCCTTCCTTCGCGTCAAAGTGATTGGTCTGTTTTGAGTGAAATTTGATATGGAGATAGAGTATGCGCCATCCCGAGAGCGCGTGGTTCTTGCGGGAGCGCGGTGATCAGATTCCGTACGGACGAAATCGCGGATAGAAGATAGTTTCCTATATTTTTAACACTAAGAAGGGACTTGGGTACGCGACTCAACGTTCAATACAGACACACTAAGGAGTGGTACCAGTTGTTAGTTACCAAAATTTGAGTGGCGCTGTCGTCGCAAAATAGATTAAGTAAAAATGGTCCATACTCAAATAGTCAGAAGTATTATTGACATAATGCTTCGTTTACACGCTCGCCGATCAAAGCGACGTTCACTTTCACGAGCACGGGCGCGCGTCTAAACACATATCATTTGTAGTTCGCCAGTCACTTATAGAGGGAGTTTACATCGCTAAACGGACAAACGGACTTTTGGCGGAAAAAAGGGGAGGTTTTGCCCAACGGTGGGACACTCCAATAGGTTATAAAAAAAACATCGCTAAAAGACTAATCATAGACGTAACATTTTGACCTAAATTCAAGTACAATGGTTATTCGTGCGAGGGCGTTGTGATGGCAAAATGTCACTGTAAAAAAAAAATGATTAAGGCTTATGAATAGCTAGTTGTGCCTCGCGACTTCGTTTGCGTGGAGTATGGAATTGTCGATGGCTTTTCCTTCTGACATCCGGTTTTAATCAAACTTCTACTCTTGTGAGCTACATTCGGAACGGTTTGGTGGTTTCGGAGTTTGACTCAGATAAGTGGACGGACAGACGAACGGAAGGAATTTCTGAAAAACGCTGTTTTGTGGTCTGCCTTTACACTTCTCGCCGGTTTTCGAATCTGTTGCCAGTAATATAAAAACTTAAGCTATGACTAGAATGGAAAATAAGAGTTTGAGAAACTGCTACTATTACTTTTACTACAGCCTATTTGCGTCCCACTGCTGGGCTTGGGTCTTCTCTAGTCACGGGAGGGTTTGGCTGTGGTCCCCGCGCGGTCCCAGTGAGGATTGGGGCCTTCACGCATATCTTTGAATTGTTTCGTTGATGCGTGCGGGTTTCTTCGCGTTGTTTTTTCTCGCCGAGAGGCTCAGTGGATGACTCGAATTGGATTTCGCTCAAGGTTAACTTAGAGGTGCGAGCCGGAATCGAACCTCGTCCTTTTGCATGAGAGGCGGTGGGTAGAACCACTAGGCCACCACGGTTTAAGAAACATTCAAACAAAATTTATGTTAGGTATAGAAATTTAGATTGGTTTTAATCGGTGTTTTAACTAAATGTAATGTTGGCATTTAAACGGTTCATCAGATAGATTCAGGTAGGTTGCGGTCAGACACAGACTACAAAACGGACGTTCAACCAGTTTCTCTGAATTATAACTAGATGGCGCTGGCAGTGTCGAAATAAGAATAGATTCAAATAGGCTGTTGGAAGTATTTGGATAACAAAGGTCGAGGTAAAATAAAGAGTCTTATTCATGTCGAATGGTGGCTTCTACGAGACAGCCATAGATTGGTCAGTACTTGGTCATTACGAGTTGTGTTGCCAATAAAATGAGAATGTAAAATATAGGTGTTTTAAAAAAAAAGGTTTAAATATACATTTTTAATAATTTTCTTCAGAGTATGGGGATATTAATAAGGACATTTTAAAATAACAATAATATAAGTAAATGAAGTTTTAATAATTCAGATTAGTTGTGATATTTGTAGAAAATTGCGGACTTGGGTGTCGTTTGGACATAATGAAAATGTTGACAGCTGTCAGTTGGACAAGTGGGAAAACGGTTTGGTTACAAGTAATATATAAAGTAAGAACTGAATACCATTTATTACATTGGTAAGGGTCTCCTTTGGTGGACTGTGTTTGCATTTGGACAAGAGAGTTAGCACCGATGTGCAGGGGTCTGAATATTATTTTAAAAAGGAATGGAAGGGTGTATAACAAGACAAAGTGAGTGAAGTGAGTCAGTTGTGAAAAGGAGTTTCTTATTGTACGAAGAGGTCTTAATTTGAACACAAACTGGTAAGGGAGACTTAATTTATTAAAATTAAACCCGAGGGCATCACACGTAAACAAATGTTTCATTAAAAGGTATCTCTAGGAGTTAGGTTAAGTACTCATGTCATATAGTCGTATATGATATGTTCATAAAGAGAGAAAGATTGAATTCTTCCTTCTAGTGAAACAATACTCTACCAGTAATACCACAAAATTCTTCGGCACACACCACATGTCCGCATTAGACATGTCACAAGTTCCAGGATGTTTTGAGACTTGTGATTTTGATTCATTTTGAAGATAGAATATGGGAATGTGCAGGGTGGTAATAATATCTATATTAGCTTAGATTTTGAATTGGGAACCTCTATTGGTGAAATTATATTCTAATCGGAAATAAGCTGGATTGGGTTAACTAACTGGTAGAGATTTCTTCTAAACATGGATCTCACAAATCCATGGTCCACGGTTTAAAATCTGACTAGGAAATTGTTATTTCGCTGTATGTTATTCATTATTGTTGACAGAATGTTTTAGAGTTATAATCTCATTATTAAATGGTTTAAATACACAACACACAGAGAACAGAAGGGAATAATTTGAATAGATTATTTGATTTTTATATTGTAAGGAATGATCTGCTCCGGAGTCAATTTTGTAAATATTGACATCTTCACATATCATTGGGCAGGAATGTAACTAACCAATTTGTCACTTGTCTAGTTATTAAGAAACTTAATAAATTAATTAATAATGAGGTTCAAATTATCATAACTAAGCTGTCGGGAATCAAATTCAGAATTTTAGTATCCATAAAACTTGCTTAGTTAAATGTCTAGTAAAAATTAGTGACATCTAACGGGAAAGTTTGGAGTTGTTTGGTAGGTCTTGAAACATGGTCAACTTGGAATACGGGAGGTCTTTAGTTGAAGTATTGAGTTCAATGTTTAAACGCTAGGTGTCGCTGTGAGTAGGAGCAGTAAGTTATTCACTTATTAGAGTGAGAGGGTATACATAATTCTCAAATCAATTAGAAATATAATTTATATAACATAAAATGACAGTAATTTATTAAAAGAGTTCATAATGTTTAATTTATTATTAGATTTTATTGTGTCTGGCTTCAGCAGTCGGCTTTCTTGACATTTTTCTAGATTCAAAAATTAGGAAAAGCTGGGGTTTTGAATTAGGAAAACAAAAGATTCGCGAGGAAACGTAATGTGGAGTGGGGAGGCAGTTTTCTTTGAAACGCGGAACGGTTCACGTCTCCTTGGAGTTCCTTATTGGTAGTCATTGATTTTCATTTTAGTCTCTAAGTAAGTGGAGATTATTGTGGAATTCTTTGACTATTTACATATCTCTTACTTGATTATTTTTTATTGTTTTTAACTCCAGTGAGATTTGAATAGGACAAAAGTCGTGTCTTTAGGAGACGATAGCTTGGGTTGAAACGCGGCTTTGCCATGGGATATACGTACATTCAAGCTATTTATCCTACGTGGGGAAGGGTTAAATTCTAGGGGTAGGAGTGAACTGGTGCTCTGAGGCGAGTCCAGGGGTTGTGCATTATACGAAGCAGGGCCAACCTTAGTGCCTCCTGAGTTTGGGTGTGCATGTGTGATTTGAGAAGATCTCTCATGTTCAGTCGAATTTAGTCTCCTGTCTATATATTTATATTTTCACGCTCATCAACACAAGAGTCTGTTCTGTCACCCAGTCCAATTTCGGTCAGACTCGATCACACGGGTATAGGGTCTTAGGGTCAGGCACACAGGGAAGCAACCCATCCTGAAACTTTCATTTGAATTAATTTACATCACTCTTACGCATTTAAATGGGGAGCTGTGGGATGCAGCGATTGCTTACAAATCTTGAAAGTAAATGTAAATTACAATAGGAATATTAATAAATCTACCTAAGTTCTCTTGTCAATTCAGAGCTTAGGAAAGTAATCAGAATTGATGGATTGACTAACTAAATAGGATTCTTAATAAATCTACCTAAGTTCTCTTGTCAATTCAGAGCTTTGGAAAGTAATCAGAATTGATGGATTAACTATCTAATTTTATAAGACACTGAGTAAATTAAAGACCAGACCTTTGAATGTGCCAGAATATTCTAAATTATTTATATTCAACAAGGAATGTTCAAGAAACTCTCCAGAGATTCTTGCCGGCTTTTCTCAGCAGTAAGTTTTTCCGAACCAGTGGTAGCTTCTAAACCAATCTAAAAGTTTATAAAGACTGCTTGAGTAAAGACTTATATTATGAATAAATAATTCTTGTAGTTGATCTTAGATTAAAACATATAACTTCTTTTTAATTCAAGTACTAGAAAGAAGTATTTGAAAACCTTTTACCTGATTAGCTATGATGAGATTTCAATCTAGCTTGGGAAATTACCCGAGGTAACAGCTTACGAAACAACGGATGGCACCTACCTCTAGCGACAATTGATATATCATTATAATATAATAAAATAATAAATCAAATATAAGATTTACCAGTCATCTAGCAAGACAAAGCTATTGACTCATTTGTATGCAAGAAATAAGCTTTAATGTAAGATCAATAAGTCAAATATAATTCCATATTAAAGAATATGAGTTATGGAATATAGAACCCTCTTTTCCCTTGTAAACCATACAAACCGAATGACATCACAAGACCTTAAAATGAATATTCTTATTATTATGGCTAGGGGTCCGTCCAGTAGTGGGTGTGGACCATAGGAATGGGTTTAGCCCACGTGGTAGCTACCACGGGAGCGGGGTTGAGCTCCTTCCCTCCTTCAGAGGCCAAAGAACATTATGCTATAATATCCAGATGAATAAAAGTTTATTTCAAAACAATGTTTGTTTACAAAATCTTAAATGAACTGTCTGTACTTATTTACTCTTTGTCTTATCTAGCTATACTAATTGAGGAGTGACTACTCTGCCCTATTTAATCTATGACATAAAGTGTATTACTAACTAAAATAATTTCTAACAAACATGAAGGCAGTAGGATCTTTATTTAATAGGAATTTGAATATTACTTGAGTTGGGTATTAGAACTGTTTCATGTTCTTTAAGGTAAGGTTTTAAATACGTAAATCATGTCTAAAAGTACCTAGGTTATCAACGGTTCACAACAGTAGTCCTATTTCGTTATCACTAGATATCATTGGCCAAACGTTTAGTTTTAGGTAGGTATAATATAATATAATATAAAATTAATATGGGGTGGGGGGGAATGGGTACAAGTGGCAGAGCCCATACTGTAGTGCGTGCTCCGAAACCCGTGTTAACACTAGAGCGACATCTAGCGTCCAGTGGCTGAACTCCGATTACCCGACCGTTTAGCAGTTGCTCCGCTACTTGAAGCTAGATGGCGAGCCGAACGCAAAGTGTATTTCTAAACTAATATTACAACTAGAACTCTTTTTTGAAATCTTCTTATTACACAGAGACTTCGGGTTGTAAGTTGTAAACTGTTAAGCAATAAAATATGCTCAGCATGCAGCAATAAAAATCATTTATTTTCAGACAGTAAAAATACATATTTTAGTTATACATACTGACATTTGTAATAGGGATGACACCAACTTTTTTTTCCTTAGTCTATCAGGAAGATTATTAAAAAGTATTGGACACGTATTTTTTGTTTTTTCACGTAATCAAACTTCGGAGATATATTGAGTTGAAATGTCGCGTGACGTCACGGTTAGGTGCGATTTATACCTAACGGTGACGTAGTTAGCCCCCACTCTCCAACTTCAATGCGTTTTAACTTAGTCATTCTTTGTTAAATTGATAAAACAAAAAATACGTGTCTAATATTTTTTATTACCTGACTGACGGACTAATTAGAATTTCGATTTTTCTCCACCCTGTCGTCATCCCTATTCATGTATTCATTCAGTAATATTCAAAAATTAATGAAAACAGTAAAATAATTGACAGCTATTTGCGACGTTGCCGACTTTCTAAGTAAACCCTCTTAAAGGGGGATTAAAGGATTTCGGTATCCATGGGCGCATTGATCGGCAGTGTCATATTATTATGATGTGGGTAGACGCAACGAGAAGGTAGTTGTGATTTATTTTATTTATTCATTATAAGCAAGCATTTGACCACTATCTCACCTGATGGTAAGTGACGATGTTGCCGGAAGAATTTCGATTTCTTCACCCTGTCGTCATCCCTATTAAGACATGTTAGGACACTTTAAATTAATGTGTAATCTGTTGCAGGCTTTGGTGTCACTATTCGCGCGAATAACAAAACTCGGCTGGTTCGACACGGTCAAGGAGGAATTCGTCTTTCAAAACGCAGTGAACGACGTCGGTAGCTTTCTACAGGTAAATCCAGTTTCACATCCACACCGTATGCCCACAACAGCCTATTTTGGGTGAACCTTTGAATGGACAAGAATACGTAAAGCTCGACTCAGATGGCGGTGCAAACGCTTGACCCAAACCTAAACCCAAACACTGCAGCTGTCAAATTTTTACGGGTTTTTTTGGTAACAATTTTAAGTAGAGTTGTTTAAAATTGTGAAATATTGACCGCAATTTTAATTTTGGTTCAGTTATTTTTGATGAAAATGAAGACATCCCAATGCAATTATACCTGCCCCAGATACATACCAAGTGTTTCGGAAATACGTGTCGTCCGTTCTCATTGCATCCTGGAACTGCACAGCGCGGCATTTTTTTAATAATTTAAGTAAAACCAATAATTCTCTATGTAATTGACAGATGGTTTGGGTCAAGCGATCGCAGCGCCCCTAGTGGCCAAATTATGCAGATTTCTTGTCCATTTCGAACGAGAACTACCGGCACACGGCGGACACGGCCTATAAAAGCACGATTTCGAACAATTCGAATGAAGTGTCAATGTTTGCGTGCGAGGACGTCTGTACACTTGTAAATGTGTGTGTACCACTACGCGGATCAATGTTCCACTCTCCATCTCCGGATGAAACAAATGACGGTAAGGGCGAGTTAGGCGCGAGTTGCGCGCCGGCTACATTCAGGCGGGTGATTTCGCTCTGTCTGACTGAATAATTTAGGCGGGCATTGCTGTTCGAAATTAGAATGCTATTAGACAATCGAATTCGATGGTCTAATGCAGCCATTGGAACATTTTCACAGTTAAGAAATCTGTTCTAACTAAACAGTTTATGCTGGTGATAATTTGCGGTTTTTGAACGCATCATAGAGGGTTTGTGATACGAGTGTAGATAATAGTACATTACAGACCAAGGGCGGTGAATTCGTAAATGTCCCTGATCGCAGGTTTCTGTGGCCCGAACCGAAGGTGAGGGCCATAAATATGCGATCTGGGGCTTTACGAATTACCGCCCGTGGTTTGTCAAAAGTTTTACGTCTTGCCTTAGCCAAGAAGTGAGATTTGCTCTCTGCGTAGCGGGCAGAAAATCTCACTTTACGGCCAAGGGTGATGTAAAGTAGTATTATTTTTGTTTCGCCAGGGCCCGGCGGAGATGTGCACAGTCGGAGTGCAGCTCCTGTGCCAGCTGGTGATGGAGGTGAACGCGCTGTCAGAGGCCGACGCCAACCGCTCGCTCGCCAAACACAGGAAGATAGCCTCCTCCTTCAGGTGAGCCGTCAGCCGTGAGCTGTGAGCCCCGTCGGCGGAGCCGTGACCGTCAAGATCTGTTAAAATGAATGGTTCGGTACATAAATTTTCATTGAAAAATAGCGTCTCCATTAAAGGGTTCTGACGGAATACCAGCGCTGCGGCTTGCCGTAGCTTATGCTGAGTCAGCGCCTTTTCTTCAAGGAACGCATGGCTCTGTGATGATTTTGCTTCTGCCTTCTTGTGTAATATCTGTTATTATTAGTATTTTCCTGCATGTTAGTTTTAGTTTCTATTTAAGTTGAGCCTAAACTTTTTTAATAGTACATTACACACCTAGGGCGGTCAAGTAAAGAAAGTCTCAGATCGCGGGTAATTGAGGCCCGAGCCGGAGGCGAGGGCTATAATCTAGCGGTCTGAGGATTTCTTTACGACCGCCCGTGGTTAGTATACGATTTTACGTCACCACCTGGCCGTGAAGAGGGATTTTTCGTAGCGCCCAAGGGCGGTAAATCCCGCTTTTCGGCCTGGTGTGACGTAAAAAAAATTACATCACCCTTGGCCGTAAAGTAGAATTTTCTGCACGCTACGCGGAGAGAAAATCTCACTTCTTGGCCAAGTCTTGCCTTGACAAATGAAAAACTTATGACAAATCACGGGCGGTGATTCGTAAAGCCCCAGAGCGCATATTTATACAGCAACCTGCGATCTGGGACATTTACGAATTCACCACCCTTCTGTAGTGTACTATTGACAAAGTGTGTGTGTTTTTTTTGCGTTCGGCAGAGACACACAGCTGTTCGAGATATTCCGTCTGTCTTGCTCGCTGCTGTCGGGCGCGCGGGGCGAGCCGCTCGAGCCGCTCCACGCCGGCCGCCAGGCGCTGCTGGGCGCCCTGCTGCGCCTGGCCCACGCCTGCCTCACGTTCGACTTCATCGGCACCGCCGGCGACGAGTGCTCCGACGACCTGTGCACCGTGCAGGTAGCATTGTCGGTATACTCCGTCTGGCGGGCGCTCGAGCCGCTCCACGCCGGCCGCCAGGCGCTGCTAGCCGGCAAAATGAATTTACGAGCGCTTTCTAGACCTTGCTTGAGTAAAGACGCCACAACAAAATCAGAATCGGAATTTCGTTGTGGAATTTCGTTAGAGAACTCTTAGCGGGCCTTAGGGTTACACGAGATGTTCAATGATTGTACATGTGATGTATTCCAATATGTAATTC
>OZ020298.1:5845593-5964819 GCA_963971205.1 Aethes cnicana | reverse complement strand
ACACAGCTGTTCGAGATATTCCGTCTGTCTTGCTCGCTGCTGTCGGGCGCGCGGGGCGAGCCGCTCGAGCCGCTCCACGCCGGCCGCCAGGCGCTGCTGGGCGCCCTGCTGCGCCTGGCCCACGCCTGCCTCACGTTCGACTTCATCGGCACCGCCGGCGACGAGTGCTCCGACGACCTGTGCACCGTGCAGGTAGCATTGTCGGTATACTCCGTCTGGCGGGCGCTCGAGCCGCTCCACGCCGGCCGCCAGGCGCTGCTAGCCGGCAAAATGAATTTACGAGCGCATTCTAGACCTTGCTTGAGTAAAGGCGCCACAACAAAATCAGAATCGGAATTTCGTTGTGGGATTGTGGGATTCTTAGGGTTACACGAGATGTTCAATGATTGTACATGTGATGTATTCCAATATGTAATTCCAGATCCCGACGTCGTGGCGCGGCTCGTTCCTGGGCGGCGGCACGCTGGAGCTGTTCTTCGAGCTGCAGCAGTCCCTCGGCGGCGGGCTCGCGGGCGCCGCGCTCGCGTGCCTCGTGCAGCTCGCCTCCGTGCGCCGCTCGCTGTTCGGCAACAGCGAGCGCGCCAAGTTCCTCAACCGGCTGGCGCACGGCGTGCTCCGGATACTGGAGAACACGCAGGTGCCGCCCGCTAGGACACACCGCTCGCGTGCCTCGTGCAGCTCGCCTCCGTGCGCCGCTCGCTGTTCGGCAACAGCGAGCGCGCCAAGTTCCTCAACCGGCTGGCGCACGGCGTGCTCCGGATACTGGAGAACACGCAGGTGCCGCCCGCTAGGACACACCGCTCGCGTGCCTCGTGCAGCTCGCCTCCGTGCGCCGCTCGCTGTTCGGCAACAGCGAGCGCGCCAAGTTCCTCAACCGGCTGGCGCACGGCGTGCTCCGGATACTGGAGAACACGCAGGTGCCGCCCGCTAGGACACACCGCTCGCGTGCCTCGTGCAGCTCCCTCACACATCTTCGGTGGAAACGCAGCCTTAGCTCTGTTGGATCAGCTCAGCCATGTGTAACCGACTAGTGCTGGAGTAGATTACTTGGGACCGTTTTAAACGTAATAATATCGTCCACTCGATTTCGTTCCATCCAGAAACGCCATTTTATCTTTGGTGTGTTTTAGAGGGTGACTTGTCGTCGACGACAGTTTCGTCACTCGGTCAAGTCCAAGGAGATGTATGGAGGTGCGCCCACGGGTGACTTTTTCTTCAGTTCACTATGGAGACGTGACTTTTGAGGTGACAGAAACTTTTGTCACGGCGACAAAAGTCGCCCGTGGGCGCAGTCTCTGACGTTTCTTTGCGGACGGCTTAGTGAACCCTTGGGGTTACAAACTGTCAACAAAGTAATTGGCAATCCAACCACCGTAAGTTCTTCAAGCTAGTAGCTAACCTAGCTGCAACTCGACTTTTCTTCATTTTATGTCATTGGTATAGGCAAACGAGCGCACAGCCCACCTGATGGTAAGTGGTCACTGCGGCCCATGGACACGGAAATCCTATTATCCCTAATTAAGAAACCATAAGATCTCGAATGCGTTGCCTACCCTGAGGCCTAAGATGGAATGCCTCTGTGCCAGAAATTTCACCGGCTGCCTTAACCCCCTACCGGAACACAACAGTGCGACCACTGCTATTTGGCGGCAGTTTAACGGGGAAAGACGGTGGTACCACCCCGGATGGACCTAGCACCAGGCCCTACCACTAACAAAGTCTACTACTACTACAGCCGATTTGCGTCCCAATGCTGGGCACAGGCCTCCTCTCATCACGAGAGGGTTTTGTCTATAGTCCCCACGCGTGCCCAGTGCGGATTGGAGACTTCAAACACATCCTTGAATTACTTCGCAGATGCGTGCAGGTTTCCTCACGATGTTTTCCTTCACCGGAAAGCTCAGTGGTAAATTCAAATTGAATTTCGCACATAATTAAACTTATAGGCGCGAGCCGGAATCGAACCCCCGTCGCTCTGCATGAGAGGCGGTAGCTCAAACCACTAGGCCACCACGGCTTCTAGTCTTCAGTACTATCAGCTTATTCTTCTCAACGAAGTATATTCCCTTCCAGAGTCTATCGGACCCGGCGAACTACCACGAGTTCTGCCGGCTGCTGGCCCGACTCAAGTCCAACTACCAGCTGGGCGAGCTCGTCATGGTGGACAACTACCCTCGCCTCATCGAGCTCATCGCCAAATTCACGGAGCAGAGCCTGCAGGTATGCCAGAAGGCTCCATAGGATCTGGATGATAATAATATAATAATAATAATCAACATTTATTTCGGACAACACAAATACAAGGTCCATATTTTGTTAGCAACCGTTAGAACTTATAACTATGTTAGTGTACAGTCTGTTACCTACTAAAACTAGGGATACAAAGCTCACTTGTAGTCTTTGTATTTGGGCTCATGTATAGACATCCACGATTGAAGGAAAGGATTGTCCAACCTCTCCCCAATAGCCTTCAGGATGCCGTCGGTGCTGCCCCGCACGCGAATCGCGTTGTTCGGGCACCCGTTTCGACGGGCCATTTTTCTCCGGCTAATGGTGAAGCCTTAGTTATAATAGATCAATGCATAATATCGTATCAAATCGTCAATTTTCTCCTTTTCAGATGTGGCAATTCGCTCCCAATTCAGTCCATTACCTGCTGTCGCTATGGCAACGAATGGTGGCGTCGGTGCCTTACGTCAAGGCGACGGAGCCGCATCTGCTGGAGACATACGCGCCGGGCGTCACCGCGGCGTACATCGGCTCGAGGCTGGACTCCGTGGCCGCGGTGGTCAGGTAACTTAGCCGACAGCTGGGCCCTCTAGCTGCCGTCGCCATGGCAACGAATGGTGGCGGCGGTGCCTTACGTCAAGGCGACGGAGCCGCATCTGCTGGAGACATACGCGCCGGGCGTCACCGCGGCGTACATCGGCTCGAGGCTGGACTCCGTGGCCGCGGTGGTCAGGTAACTTAGCCGACAGCTGGGCCCTCTAGCTGCTGTCGCCATGGCAACGAATGGTGGCGTCGGTGCCTTACGTCAAGGCGACGGAGCCGCATCTGCTGGAGACATACGCGCCGGGCGTCACCGCGGCGTACATCGGCTCGAGGCTGGACTCCGTGGCCGCGGTGGTCAGGTAACTTAGCCGACGGCTGGGCCCTCTAGCTGCTGTCGCCATGGCAACGAATGGTGGCGGCGGTGCCTTACGTCAAGGCGACGGAGCAGGTAACTTAGCCAACAACTCGTGACCGTCAAGATAGCGTACACCGTAGCGTTATCCAGGATCTGATTATGCAAATAAATAGTACCTACGGAGCTTTTCGTCGTGAGGAAACCTGCACGCATTTAAACCAAAGATGTGTGTGACGTCCCCAATCCGTAAAGGGCCCGCGTGGGGTCTATAGCCCAAACCCTCTCGTGATGAGAGGAGGCCTGTGCCCAGCAGTGGAACGGAAATAGGCTGTAGTAGTAGTAGTAGATGCATTTTGAGAGCAATATTTAAATTGTTCACGAAATTAGGCATATATTTGTTCCAAAGTTAACGAATCAATAAAACTCGTAATTCAAATTTGGAATATTATATTTTTTTGTACTTCCGTCTGGGGATAACCCCAGAGTTCTTTTCAAGTTGAACTTTAAATGTAGCTGCTTAAAGTTCACGCGACGCGTGAGCGATCCTATAGGGAACAGGGAGATCCCTATTTAAAGAGATCGAATATAGCCCCTGGCTTACTTTCTCCTGAGTTATTTATATTTGTAATTTTTTAATATCTACTTTATATTATACTAGCTTTTCCCCGCAACTTCGTATGCGCAGAAATATTAAAATGTAAAATCCCGTTTTTTTCCCGTTCCCGTGGGAATTTCGCAAAATCCTTTCTTAGTGGATGCCTACGTCATAACATCTACCTGCATGCCAAATTTCAGCCCGATCCGTCCAGTGGTTTGGGCTGTGCGTTGATAGATCACTATATCAGTCAGTCAGTCAGTCGGTCAGTCAGTCACCTTTGAGTTTTATATATTTAGACAAATTAAACGGCTGCCACTTCTGCAGGTATGTAAATAGTGTATATATTTTTTTTTAACCAAGTCCAAGTTACATTTCGTCGTCACTCGCCAAATGGGACTTGAAGTGGGTCCTGGGCTACCCTGTAGCGGTCCGTTTGTTACAGCCCCTCCCTGAACCCTTCCCTGCCTCCTTCCTCTATTGGCCATCCTTCTGCTGCTGCCTCGGAGCCGTGGGCTACACCTGAACCCCACGCTCGACTCCGAGGTCCTCCCCGCTTCTATCCTTGAACGTTCCTGTTTGTTCAAACGTGTGCTTCGCTTCTCAAGGCCAGTGACTTTCCTTTTCAACCGACGAAAAAAAAAAGACCACGCATATCTCCGTCAATTGTGAACCGATTTCGATGATTCTTTTTTTAATTGAAAGGTGTACCTCCAACTTGAACCCTTTTAATAATTTGGTTTAGTTCTGATGATGGGATCCATGACAAAACTAGGGAACTCCTCGAAATTTGTTAGCATGTGTATGATTTTGGCATCAATTTCAAAGACTACAGTGAGACTTACGTCCCATCGTACAGATGTTTGGAAATTATAGCCGAAAAAAAATTTTTAAATAAAAAAATAGAACCGACTTCAAACTCCGTCAGCCTGTGAAGTCGGTGTCAAGTGAACCACCCCAAAGCTATGACTATCTTATAGTGAACTTGACACCAACTACACAGGCTGACGGAGTTTGAAGTCGGTTCTATTTTTTTTATTTTTTTTTACTATACCGACAGACGTTTCACACAACGTTTTTATTTTATTTTAAATTCATACTAATATTATAAATGCGAAAGTAACTCTGTCTATTACCTCTTCACGCTTCCACCGCTGGACGGATTGAGATGAAATTTAGCATGGAGATAGTTGGGAAAGGACATAGGCTACTTTTTATCCCGGAAAAATGCATAGTTCCCGCGGGAAAGCGATAAGCGAATTCCACGCGGGTGAAGTCGCGGGCTTGTAAATATAGGTATTGTCATTTTTAAAATCCACTTTTATTTTATTTTATTTTATTAGATGGTCCATATGGGTCAACCCATATGGACCATCTAATAAACCGTCCGTTAAAGTTCCTATGAATCCTGTAAGCCTCATTTTATCAAACTGGAGATTTTAACTTTTCCCTGTCTATACATATACGAAGTGGCGTTATTTGTAAAATGTAATATTAATAGATTTAAAAGTCTTAACAGTCAGCGATTTTTTTCAAACAAAACGGAACTGCACAACATTGCGGCATAGCTACTCGATATGATGATAGTTATTTATAATTATTAACTTAATGAGATTCAAGATTGAAAACTTTGTTTCGGCGCCGATTATATAAAGTCGCCTTTGACAGCTATACCACTGGACCTTAGTCAGCAGTGGCGCCAACTGGTGAGCAAAGAAACGATAGTCCCCATTGTGCTTGAATCAACCGACCCTAAATCTGAGATGGTTTTCCTAGCGGTGTTAGAAGGCGCTAGGAAGGATCTAGGCTTAAGTGATCCGCCGCGCGCCTTCTAAGTTATGTCGTGCTATAATGTACTATCAATTCTGAAGAATTGCCAGCCCTAAGTGGCAGTGGGCGGGGCACATTGCTCGCAGGACTGATGGCCGATGGGGCCGGAAAGTTCTCGAGTGGCGCCCGCGAACCGGGAGACGAGCTGTCGGTAAGCCCTCAACGAGATGGAGCGACGACCTCGTGAAGGTCGCGGGAAACCGGTGGAAGCAAGTAGCACAGGACCGGTCTGAGTGGCGAGCCTTGGGGGAGGCCTATGTCCAGCAGTGGACGTCTTTTGGCTGAAATGATGATGATGATGATGATAATGTACTATCAATTCTAAAGAATTGCCAGCCTTAAGTGGCAGTGGGCGGGGCACATTGCTCGCAGGACTGATGGCCGATGGGGCCGGAAAGTTCTCGAGTGGCGCCCGCGAACCGGGAGACGAGCTGTCGGTAAGCCCTCAACGAGATGGAGCGACGACCTCGTGAAGGTCGCGGGAAACCGGTGGAAGCAAGTAGCACAGGACCGGTCTGAGTGGCACGCCTTGGGGGAGGCAGTGGAGCAGGAAGCAGTAGACGTCCTTCGGCTGAAATGATGATAATGTACTTATTACCCAGTATTTATGGCACTTTATTTATTTCCAGAGACGGGCTAGAAGATCCACTAGACGAGGTGGGGACGGTGCAGCAGCAACTCGAACAGCTGTCGGTCATCGGGCGCTGCGAGTACGGCAAGACCTGCCAGCTCCTCGTGGGGCACTTCGACCGCGCCGCCGCCGCGTACAGCGTCGAGACCAACCCGCACCAGCTGTCCGTGCTGCGAGGTGAGACCCTGGACCCCACGGAGCCTGGCACACTGTGGGGACCAGCTGCTCGTGGGTCACTTCGAATTGTACATCACACAAATACCTGTCCGTTCCGACATAAATTACACCTAGTAATGGTTTCCTAACAAGGGTCGAGCTGAAAACCAGCGCTGTGGTGACCACACTGCAGCATTATGTTGAGCTTTTCCCCTTTGAAGGGATGATTTCCGGGATAAAAAGTAATCTATATCCTAATACAGGTTCTAAACTATATGTGTATCAATTTTCATGCAAATTGGCTGAGCCGTTTTAGCGTGATTGAGTAACAAACATCCAAAGACTCAAACTTCCCCAATGGACAAGAATACGCAAAGCTCGACTTAGATGGCGCTGCAAACGCTTGACTCAAACCAAAACCCAAACACTGCAGCTGTCAAATTTTTACGGGTTTTTTTTGTTGAAAATTTTAATTAGATTTGTTTAAAATTGTTAAATATTGACCGCAATTTTAATTTTGGTTCAGTTATTTGTGATGAAAATGAAGACATCCCAATGCAATTATACCTGCGCCAGATACATACCAAGTCTTTCGGAAATACGTGTCGTCCGTTCTCATTGCATCCTGGAACTGCACAGCGCGGCATTCTTTAATAATTTAAGTAAAACAAATAACAACAAATATTTCTCTATGTAATTGACAGATGGTTTGGGTCAAGCGTTTGCAGCGCTCCTAGTGGCCAAATTATGCAGATTTCTTGTCTATAGATGCCATCTCAATGGGAAGTTTGAAAAAAAGTCCAGTCAGCCAGTGGATTGCGCTATCGATTGTTCCTCCCAAGATTTATATGTAGTTTCAAGTTCTGATTTATTATTAGGACTAGCTTCTGCCCGGGACTTCGTACGCGTGGAATATAAAATTGCCGATAACTTTTCTTTCCGACATCCGATTTCAATCAAACATAGCTTATATGTTGCTCCAAATGATGCTCTAACTACCCTTGAAAACTGCATTCAAATCAGTTCAGTAGTTTCGGAGATTAACTCTAACAAACAGACAGACAGACAGAAAAGATTTCTAAAAATCGCTGTTTTGTGGTCTACCATAGATCTTTAGAACCCCCCGTTCCTTTTTTGAACTTTTCTTTCTATGTACAGACAACGGGTTCTGCTCTTTTCAACCGACGAAAAAAAAGGAGGAGGTTCTCAATTCGATGCGTATATACACGGTGAACTTGAGTAACCCGAATAATTTTACCAGCGTATACCTGAGGTCATAAGGAATAAAAAATGTTAATGAGATCAGATTGAAATATGATTTTTAACTTATTTTATTCCATACGACCCCAGTCGGAGTCGGTCAGAAATCGTATGGAATAAAAAAAGTTAAAAATCATATTTCAACCTGGTTTCATTTTTTTTTAATTTCTTATGGCCTCAGGTATACGCCGGTAAAATTATTCGGGTTACTCAAGTTCACCGTGTATATATATATATATATGTCGGAGAGTCGCGTGGGGCCGCGCGACATCATCATAGCAGGCTAGTGGAACTAGGCACGAGCGTCTGTACGGTATCATCTGATGGATAGGTACTTATCCTCTTTACCGCACCGTGGGCGTCTCACGTTGTCAGGAGCGTAACTGAGCAGATGTAGGAGGCACGAGGTAGTACTGTAGCTTCAATAAAACGTTACACGTTGGTCTTATTCCTTTTATTCACCTTCGCTTATGTACAGTACGTAGAAACGTTACACAATACAGACTTGATCACCGTTATTGCGATACACGGCTAACGTCCGATCGCTACGCGAGTTAGTAACAGAATGAAGCAAGTGACAGCTTTGCTTTGACAGGTAGGCTGACAGCTCGACTCGACTGATCTGAATAGACTGATAGACTGATCTGAATAGACTGACCCCACTACGCAGTGAGCGTCTCTTTTATAGCCTTGACGTTTAAAGGAAGTTACGTCACAGAAGGTGAACCGACCACGCTGGGAAATGCTTTATGCATACCACCTGCCATTGTGGTTATGTGGGACTCGCCGATTATTCGGAATACCCACTAAAACCCAGCGTTACTTAAATCTAATTAATTTAAATTAGATATTTCGTTCTTCTTTCTCCGACTCTGCGACATATATATATTTTATGTATGACCACGCATATCTCCGTCAATTGTGAACCGATTTCGATGATTCCTTTTTTAATTGAAAGGTGCACCTCCAACTTGAACCCTTTTAATAAATTGGTTTAGTTCTGATGATGGGATCCATGACAAAACGAGGGAACTCCTCGAAATTTGTTAGCATGTGTATGATTTTGGCATCAATTTCAAAGACTACAGTGAGACTTACGTCCCATCGTACACACGTTTGGAAACTATAGCCGAAAAAAATTTTTAAATAAAAAAATAGAACCTACTTCAAACTCCGACAGCCTGTGAAGTCGGTGTCAAGTGAACCGCCCCAAAGCTATGACTATCTTATAGTGAACTTGACACCAACTTCACAGGCTATCGGAGTTTGAGGTCGGTTCTATTTTTTTATTTATATTATAGTATAGATTATCTCCCAACAGGCCAGCTGACGTGGTTGGTGTACATAATCGGCGCCGCCATCGGCGGGCGGGCGTCCGTGAACATTTGCGACGAGAACGACGCCATGGACGGCGAGCTGGTCTGCCGCGTGCTGCAGCTCATGGACCTGAGCGACTCGCGGTTGGCGCGGGTGAGTCCACGGCGCGCGGCGGACGACGCCTGGAAAACTACTACAACAGCCTATTTACGGCCCACTGCTGGGCACAGGCCTCCTCTCATCACGAGAGGGTTGAACTATAGTCCCCACGCGGGCCCAGCGCGGATTGGGGACAATACAATACAAATACTCTTTATTGAACACCACACAATAGAGAAAAAAAAACAGAACAAAAAAGATCAGGAAAAAAATGTTGTTAGGTATACAGCAGGCGCTTATCGCTAATAGAGCGATCTCTCCCAGACAACCTTTGGGTAGTGGATATCAAGTAAAAGAGATAAGTTGGTAGGCGGTGCTCGTAATGACCATATGTTATATATTATAAATACATACATACCAGAAATCATAAATATAAACATACATAATAATAAATATATATAGTGATAACACTAATATAATAAATAAACTAAATAAACTACGTACAGTCTAAAAGAAACTAATGACCGCCGAAACCCAGATGAAGAAGAGGAAAAATATCAAAAAGCAAGTGATAAGAAATTATCCTTAAGCTTGGGGACTTCACACACATCCTTGAATTACTTCGCAGATGCGTGCAGGTTTCCTCACGATGTTTTCCTTCACCGATAAGCTCAGTGGTAAATTCAAATTGAATTTCGCACATAAATAATTTCAGAGGTGCGAGCCGGATTTGAACCCGCGACCCTCTGCATGAGAGGCGGTAGGTCAAACCACTAGGCCACCATGGCTTTCACGAACACAATAGGGTATTACACCATGTTTTTAATGTGGTTTAAAATGATCCTTATGTCGGATCGAATCACAAGATTTTTTATTTCGATTTTCTAAATGGGATAAATACCTTAAAAAGTACTTTTAAATTTTCATTTTCGCGCTAAAAAGCTAGCCGTCATGTTAACTTGGTCTGTGACGTCACTAGGATAGTAAATAAGCTTTGTTTACAGTCGAAGTGACGTCACAGCAGCTAACAATATGGCGCCTACCGTTTTGATACATTAAAAACGACATTTTATAAATGTAATTATAAAAGTCGATGTTTTGAGTAGCATTTTTATACATGGTGGGTCAGAAAATATGGCAAATAATTAACCCACAGTATCGGCTATCGATTCTAAGTATATTGTATAGGTCTTTAATTTTTTTTGAGTTGGTAAAAAAAAACATTTTGTATAGGATTCAGGCGTCGCTCACACAACCAATCCCATATATATATATTTTTTTTACCAACTCAAAAAAAATTAAAGACCTATAAATATACTTAGAATCGATAGCCGATACTGTGGGTTAATTATTTGCCATATTTTCTGACCCACCGTGTATAATCTATCATAAATCAGCACTTTATCCTTGAATGGTGTATAATACCCTATTCGAATGAAGTGTCAATGTTTGCGTGCGACTCGTGCAAGGAAGACTGTACTCTTGTAAATGTGTGTACCACTACGCGTGCCAATGATTCACTCTCCGTCTCTGGATGAAACAAATGACGGTAAGGACGAGTTGGGCGCGAGTTGTACGCCGGCTAGGTTCAGGCGGGTGATTCCGTGGCCATTCTGTACGTAGTGTGCTACCGCCGTGTGCTAGAGGCGCTGGAGAGAATCTTAGCATCGCCAATTGGTATTGGTCACCGCACCGCCCTATTTGTGAGAATCTAACACTCGTACTTGATATATTTTTCAAATTTGAACATGCTATATGGCAATTCCAGGGTGGCTGCGAGAAACTGGAGCTGGCCATGATGTCGTTCTTCGAGCAGTTCCGCAAGATCTACGTCGGCGAGCAGGTGCAGAAGAACAGCAAGGTCTACCGGCGGCTGTCCGAGGTGCTGGGGCTGAGCGACGAGGGCCGGCTGCTCAGCGTGCTCATGAGGAAGATGTGAGTGTCCCGTCACTAGCGCCGCCCGCCGGCCGAGGAGCGAGGGAGGGGCCCGACGAGCTCCACCGGCGGCCGTCCGAGGTGCTGGGGCTGAGCGACGAGGGCCGGCTGCTCAGCGTGCTCATGAGGAAGATGTGAGTGTCCCGTCACTAGCGCCGCCCGCCGGCCGAGGAGCGAGGGAGGGGCCCGACGAGCTCCACCGGCGGCCGTCCGAGGTGCTGGGGCTGAGCGACGAGGGCCGGCTGCTCAGCGTGCTCATGAGGAAGATGTGAGTGTCCCGTCACTAGCGCCGCCCGCCGGCCGAGGAGCGAGGGAGGGGCCCGACGAGCTCCACCGGCGGCCGTCCGAGGTGCTGGGGCTGAGCGACGAGGGCCGGCTGCTCAGCGTGCTCATGAGGAAGATGTGAGTGTCCCGTCACTAGCGCCGCCCGCCGGCCGAGGAGCGAGGGAGGGGCCCGACGAGCTCCACCGGCGGCCGTCCGAGGTGCTGGGGCTGAGCGACGAGGGCCGGCTGCTCAGCGTGCTCATGAGGAAGATGTGAGTGTCCCGTCACTAGCGCCGCCCGCCGGCCGAGGAGCGAGGGAGGGGCCCGACGAGCTCCACCGGCGGCCGTCCGAGGTGCTGGGGCTGAGCGACGAGGGCCGGCTGCTCAGCGTGCTCATGAGGAAGATGTGAGTGTCCCGTCACTAGCGCCGCCCGCCGGCCGAGGAGCGAGGGAGGGGCCCGACGAGCTCCACCGGCGGCCGTCCGAGGTGCTGGGGCTGAGCGACGAGGGCCGGCTGCTCAGCGTGCTCATGAGGAAGATGTGAGTGTCCCGTCACTAGCGCCGCCCGCCGGCCGAGGAGCGAGGGAGGGGCCCGACGAGCTCCACCGGCGGCCGTCCGAGGTGCTGGGGCTGAGCGACGAGGGCCGGCTGCTCAGCGTGCTCATGAGGAAGATGTGAGTGTCCCGTCACTAGCGCCGCCCGCCGGCCGAGGAGCGAGGGAGGGGCCCGACGAGCTCCACCGGCGGCCGTCCGAGGTGCTGGGGCTGAGCGACGAGGGCCGGCTGCTCAGCGTGCTCATGAGGAAGATGTGAGTGTCCCGTCACTAGCGCCGCCCGCCGGCCGAGGAGCGAGGGAGGGGCCCGACGAGCTCCACCGGCGGCCGTCCGAGGTGCTGGGGCTGAGCGACGAGGGCCGGCTGCTCAGCGTGCTCATGAGGAAGATGTGAGTGTCCCGTCACTAGCGCCGCCCGCCGGCCGAGGAGCGAGGGAGGGGCCCGACGAGCTCCACCGGCGGCCGTCCGAGGTGCTGGGGCTGAGCGACGAGGGCCGGCTGCTCAGCGTGCTCATGAGGAAGATGTGAGTGTCCCGTCACTAGCGCCGCCCGCCGGCCGAGGAGCGAGGGAGGGGCCCGACGAGCTCCACCGGCGGCCGTCCGAGGTGCTGGGGCTGAGCGACGAGGGCCGGCTGCTCAGCGTGCTCATGAGGAAGATGTGAGTGCCGTCACTAGCGCCGCCCGCCGGCCGAGGAGCGAGGGAGGGGCCCGACGAGCTCCACCGGCGGCCGTCCGAGGTGCTGGGGCTGAGCGACGAGGGCCGGCTGCTCAGCGTGCTCATGAGGAAGATGTGAGTGCCGTCACTAGCGCCGCCCGCCGGCCGAGGAGCGAGGGAGGGGCCCGACGAGGTCTAACGCTTTTCCCGCTTAATTATATCAAAACTTCCTTTAACCACAGAATATTTAATAGTACTACATACAGAATGGCCACGGAATCACCCGCCTGAACCTAGCCGGCGCGCAACTCGCGCCCAACTCGCCCTTACCGTCATTTGTTTCATCCGGAGATGGAGAGTGGATCGTTGGCCCGCGTACTGGTACACACACATTTACAAGTGTACAGACGTCCTCGCACGCAAACATTGACACTTCATTCGAATTGTGTTCGAAATCGTGCTTTCATGGGCCGTGTCCGCCCTGTGGTTTAACAACGTCTGCGAGGTATTTTAACTTCCACCCACCTTTTTACTCCTAAAAGGGATGATTTCCCGGATGAAAAGTATCCTACGTTTTGATTCGGGATGTAAATTATCCGTGTACCGATTCCCATCTGAATCCGTTCAGCCGATTGAGTAACAAACATCAACGAGCTTTCAGCTTTATAATATTTAATTAAGATGTAGTATAGGTAAAAACATAGCTAAATGACCTCGTATATGTAGTAGTAATCTGTCTGTATACGAAAGTTGACGTTCCATATTTGAATTTTCGTCGAATTTTCATATAATTTTGGAACAACTACACACAACCGGTGACTTACTTAAGTTTTTCACCTATATTATTATAGTAGCAGAACGACAACCAGCGTACGCCCGAAATAAGTGTTAAATGCGATAATAGATGTCGCTGCCTAGGTAGCCTGCATACAAATTCGAACTCCATGAGTAACATCTAGATGGCGCTGTACAGGCGAAGTATGAAAAGTTGAAGCGCCGTGCTATTTCCGATTTACGCTGTAATTGGCTATGGGTGAAAAATGACAATGTGTTCGATTATTTTTTTATGGATAGCAATAACCTTCCGTATCAAGAGAAAAAAATCTCAGAATTTTCCATGCCGTAGATTCTGCGTAAAAAATAAAATTGGTTTTGAAGAAGTAGTGCTCCATGCTTGGACCAAGGAAACACCTTTATTTCAATCGTCACGCAAAACCAATTTTATTTTTTACGCAGAATCTACGGCACGGAAAATTCTGAGTTTTTTTTCTCTTGATACGGAAGGTTATTATAAAAAAAAAAATCGAGCACATTGTCATTTTTCACTCATAGCCAATTGTAAGGAGATTGTCAGTCTAATATTGTCTCTGGTCGCAGCATCACAAACCTGAAGTACTGGGGCGGCAGCGAGCAGATAATAGCGAAGACCCTCGGCCTCCTCAGCGACCTGAGCGGCGGGTACTCCTGCGTGCGGAAACTAGTCAAGCTGGAGGAGGTGCAGTTCATGCTGACGCATCACACGGTGACTATCTTCCTCTCCATACCACAGAATCCTACTTATATTACGTACGCGAAAGTTTGTAAGTATGGATGGATGTTTGTTGCTCTTTCACGTAAAAACTACTGAATGGATTTTAATGAAACTTTACAATAATATGGCTTATACATCAGAATAACACATAGGCTACATTTATAAAGATATTATGTATATAAGCTACTCGAAATACTAATCCTGCGCAGACGAAGTCGCGGGCACCAGTTAGTATTTAATAGTGCTACGTACAGAATGGCCCGCTTGAATCTAGCACGCGCGTAACTCATCCAGAGAACACATTCTGTATGGATGGTATGCGTTCGGAATAGGGATGACGACAGGGTGAAGAAATCGAAATTCTAATTAGTCCGTCAGTCAGGTAATAAAAAAAGAATGACTAAGTTAAAACGCATTAAAGTTGGCGAGTGGGGGCTAACTACGTCACCGTTAGGTATAAATCGTACCTAACCGTGACGTCACGCGACATTTCAACTCAATATATCTCCGTATAAGTTTGATTACGTGAAAAAAGAAAAAATACGTGTCCAATACTTTTCAATAATCTTCCTGATAGACTAAGAAAAAAAAAGTTGTCGTCATCCCTTTTAATTGCATTTATAAAATGTTGTTTTTTAATCTGTCCCAAAACGGTAAGCGCCATATTGTTAGCTGCTGTGACGTCACTTCTACTGTAAACAAAGCGTTACAAGTAACCGTTTTAAGTTTGGACTTCGCTTGGTTGGTTTCTATGTACTTATTTACTATCCTAGTGACGTCACAGACCAAGCTAATATGGCGGCTTGGTTTTTAGCGCGAAAACTGAAAATGAAAATTCAGAAAATCGAAATAAAAAATCTTGTGATTCAATCCGACATACGGATAATTTTAAACCACATTTCAAAAAATGGTGTAATACCCTATTCCGTTGCGTGATGCCGTTATGGAATTACGACTGTATTTGGCGGGCCTTACGAATACGTTGCGCGTTCGTGAAAATATGTCATTAAAACCGGCCAAGTGCGTGTCGGGCCATGCGCAAAGTATAGGGTTCCAAAGTTGACGATGCCCACAGTACCTTTCTAAGACTTATTAGCATCTAGCTAGCCTGTGGTATGACGTGCCCGCCCGACGCCCCTGCCGCTCGAGAAAAATCATCATTATAAGTTGGTCGACTATTAGTTTGTATAGCCTACTTAGCTCTGATAGTTTTCCTTTCAACTACGTTATATATGCCACAACCGTGATTTTTTTCAGCCATCCAAATACCACCATTTAGCTGGCAGGGGGGGGGGGGGACACGTGACTCTAACAAAAAAATAGCACTTTAAAGCTTAATATTTCACAAACGCATCAATTAATCAAAAAATGGTTTTAACAAATCCACAATATTTTTTTAAGACCTATTCAACGATATTCCGCACCATGGGGTACACAAGAAAAAAAAAATACATCCCCACTTTACGAGTAGGGGAGGTACCCTATAAAAAAATATATTTCAAAATATTATTGTACCACTTTGTCAGCGTAACTAATATGCATATTCATCCCAAATTACAGCTCTCTAGACCTAAGCATCTCCGAGCAATAGTGCGGTCAGACGGACGGACGGACGGACGGACATGGCGAAACTATAAGGGTTCCTTGTGGACTTCGGAACCCTAATAAAAGCCGCTGGCGCTGTCGAGCGAAGTAATTGTTAGCGCGCTGGCGGCGGCGGTGCGTGCGGTCGGTCTGGCAGCAGCGCGTCACGTCAGCGAAGAGTCTGGAACGAGAAGGTCACAGCTCACCACAACTAACTGCTAACTGTGTTCGCAGGCAGAACACTTCCCGTTCTTGGGCATAACGGGCGTCGGCACGGCGGAGATGCGGTGTCGGACCATGCTGTACACCGCGCTCGGCCGGCTGCTGATGGTGGAGCTGGGCGAGGACGAGGAGCGCTTCCACGCGTTCATGATGCCGCTCACAGGTGGGGGGGGAGCATGCTGTACACCGCGCTCGGCCGGCTGCTGATGGTGGAGCTGGGCGAGGACGAGGAGCGCTTCCACGCGTTCATGATGCCGCTCACAGGTGGGGGGGGAGCATGCTGTACACCGCGCTCGGCCGGCTGCTGATGGTGGAGCTGGGCGAGGACGAGGAGCGCTTCCACGCGTTCATGATGCCGCTCACAGGTGGGGGGGGAGCATGCTGTACACCGCGCTCGGCCGGCTGCTGATGGTGGAGCTGGGCGAGGACGAGGAGCGCTTCCACGCGTTCATGATGCCGCTCACAGGTGGGGGGGGAGCATGCTGTACACCGCGCTCGGCCGGCTGCTGATGGTGGAGCTGGGCGAGGACGAGGAGCGCTTCCACGCGTTCATGATGCCGCTCACAGCTGGGGGGGGAGCATGCTGTACACCGCGCTCGGCCGGCTGCTGATGGTGGAGCTGGGCGAGGACGAGGAGCGCTTCCACGCGTTCATGATGCCGCTCACAGGTGGGGGGGGAGCATGCTGTACACCGCGCTCGGCCGGCTGCTGATGGTGGAGCTGGGCGAGGACGAGGAGCGCTTCCACGCGTTCATGATGCCGCTCACAGGTGGGGGGGAGCATGCTGTACACCGCGCTCGGGTGGAGGAGGGGAGCGAATACGGAGAAATAATGGACAGACTATATGGACAATTTGCTGAATAAATTATTGAGTTGAATGGGGACTATCGTTTCTTTGTTCACCAGTTGGCGCCACTGTTGACTAAGGTCCAGAGGTATAGCTGTCAAAGGCGACTTTATAAGATCGGCGCCGAAACAAAGTTGTAAATTTTGAATCTCAGTAAGTTTATTAATTATAAATAACTATCATCATATCGAGTAGCTATGCCGCAATGTTGTGCAGTTCCGTTCGGAAAAATTATCCATATTTGCGATAAATTCACGAAGGAGATCACTTTTCAACAGGTTAATTAAAGAAATTCTAATTTATATCACGAAGCCCGTCAAAACCAGTGAAAAGTGAATGTTATTGGACCTCACGCGACACTAGCGCCTCTAGTGGCAAATTCACACGCGATAGCCCCCATTGAATTCCTTGTAGTAAATTGGTAATAGGGATGACGACAGGGTGAGGAAATCGAAATTCCAATTAGTCCGTCAGTCAGGTATTAAAAAAATATTAGACACGTATTTTTTGTTTTATCAAATTAACAAAGAATGACTAAGTTAAAACGCATTAAAGTTGGAGAGTGGGGGCTAACTACGTCACCGTTAGGTATAAATCGTACCTAACCGTGACGTCACGCGACATTTCAACTCAATATATCTCCGTATAAGTTTGATTACGTGAAAAAAGAAAAAATACGTGTCCAATACTTTTCAACAATCTTCCTGATAGACTAAGAAAAAAAAAGTCGTCTCCCCTATTGAAGTTAAAATTCTGATTCATTGATATTCCGTTCCTCAGCGGCGTTCGAGAGCCTCGTCAACCTCCTAGGCCCCCCGGAGAGTCCGCTCTTCGCCTCAGAAGACGCCAAGAAGACGCTCATAGGCCTCGCGAGAGACCTGCGAGGCCTCGCGTTCGCCTTCAACACTAAGACGACGTATATGATGCTGTTTGATTGGATGTGAGTATACACTCAAATTAAGAAATTCAAAATTTATTCATTTATTCAGCAAATTGGCCACATAGGGGCACTTTTACACGTCAGAAATAGGTCACTAGGGAGCAAAATGGTATATTCTACTGCGGGTGACGATTGAATCCAGAGCGACGCGAAAGATTCCAGAATAATCTGAAGTGGAATCTTGAGCTAGCAAGGGATTCAAGCTATGCCACTCAAGGTTTAAATAATTTTGCTACCATGTTGCACACTCTGCTTTTCACTCCTATGAGAAAACCAGCGGCAGCAGGGACCAAAATCGTACTTTGCTCCTTAGAGAGCAAAGTCTTACTTTGCTCCCTGTTTGCGGGGCAGAAACGGGGAACAAAGTACTCCTTTTCGAATAGGATGAGTGAAAAAGAAGTTACCAAAAGACTGACACCAACATTGCAGTCATTTATTTATTTGCTAGTTTCTTCCCGCGACATCGTCCGCGTCGAATTCGGTAATAGCGTCCCCGGGGGAACTATGCGTTTTTCCGGGATAAATAGTAGCCTATATGTCGACCAGTGTTATAAACTACCCCCACACCAAATGTTGTTGCAATCCGACCGTTTTTGAGTTAAATCCGGACATACATACATACATACAATTTTCCCAAAATCTTGTTTTTGTGTTCAGTATCGTTTATATAGTCCCCTCGACTTGATAGTTTATTTTGATTTTCAAGTTTCAGACGCGACTTCTTCTAAAGACTTAATATCTATTCTCCATACTAATATTATAAATGTGAAAGTGTGTTTGTTTGATTATTTGTTTGTTTGTCCTTCCTTCCGAGTGGACCGATAGTTTGAGACCCGGGCAATAACATTTTTATCCCGATTTTTTTCACGGGAACGGGGTTTCTATGGAACAAACCAGCTTTTTCAATACTTCTATAACTATAATTGTCTACAATGAACATAAAATCTATTATTTATTCATTAGGGAAGTGATAGGGCAGTATTAGGGCCAATCTGCAAGATTTAGAGTTTTTAATCAGCTAGACATCGTCTTCGTGTCTTCAAGTTCCACCGCTGATCTCCGTGCCTGCAGCATCTATATCCATATGGGTTCCGTGGCTCACCCTTGGAACTAATTAGCTCGTTTCTAAAAGATAGGAAACAAATAGTAGAAATTAAAATAAATGGCAAGAGACTCCGATCGCCGGAACTAGATATCTCAATAGGAGTTCCACAAGGATCGGCCTTGGGAAATGTATTGTTTCTAATTTTTGTGAACGATTTGGCAGGAATTGACATTGATGGGAAAATGATATTGTATGCGGATGATACTACAATAATACTCAGTGCTGAAAGCCTTGACATACTTCAATCTAAAATAAACTTTACAATGCGTAAATACGAAGAATGGTTTAACGTAAATGGACTAAAACTTAATACTGATAAAACGAAAATTGTCCTTTTTAGCCCGAAGATGTCTAAAATTAAATTAACAATACCTTTGCACAATAATGTATATATGCATACCGTGAATGAAGTAAGATTATTAGGGTTTCATCTATCCCACCCTTCCTTTTTTGGGGGCCTTCGGTTCGGGCCACAGAAACCTGCGATCTGGGACATTTACGAATTCACCACCCTAGGTTTGTAATGTACTATGACAAACCACGGGCGGTAATTCGTAAAGCCCCAGAGCGCATATTTATGGCCCTCACCTTCGGTTCGGGCCACAGAAACCTGCGATCTGGGACATTTACGAATTCACCACCCTAGGTCTGTAATGTACTATTATTTTCGAAAATCGTATTTTCATTTTCCAGCTACCCCGTATACATGAAAGTGCTGCTCCGCGGCATAGAAGTGTGGTTCTCGGAGCCGGCGCTCACGACGCCGGTGCTCAAGCTGACGGCGGAGCTGGCGCAGAACCGCAACCAGCGTCTGCACTTCGACGTGAGCTCGCCGAACGGCATCCTGCTGTTCCGGGAGCTGTCCAACATCATCTGTGCATACGGTGGGTGATTGCCGCTTGTTATTGTCATCGTCATCATCATCGTTTCAGCCGAGAGACGTCCACTGCTGGACTTAGGCCTCCCCCAAGGCTCGCCACTCAGACCGGTCCTGTGTTGCTTGCTTCCACCGGTTTCCCGCGACCTTCACGAGGTCGTCGCTCCATCTTGTTGGAGGCCTACCGACAGCTCGTCTCCCGGTTCGCGGGCGCCACTCGAGAACTTTCCGGCCCCATCGGCCATCAGTCCTGCGAGCAATGTGCCCGCCCACTGCCACTTAAGGCTCGCAATTCTTCGGGCTATGTCATATTTAGTCTTTTTTTTACTGTACTATTGACCGAGTGAGCGAAACGAGCGAAGCGACTCCGTTTCAACTTGGGCAAAAATGCTTTCGTGTGACTTGTGACGTTCAGTCCCAGGATGTGGAAAAAAAAACCGAAGTCCACAAAATAATTAATTTATTTTTAAAAAATTGGTCGTGGTGTCTAGCCCTACACAAAAGGTCTAATTTTGCCTCGTTAGCCCTAAGACTCCCCTGGCTGTTCGATCCCGGCGACGGTGGTCCGTTGGTCACGGGAAGAGGCGGCGGCGAGGAGGCGGTGACAGAATGCCCCCCGGGTTGCGCGTGCCCTTGCCCCGGGTGGCGTTGATGCGATGCGGCGAGTGCGAGCACGTCGACAAGATGGCCGCCGGATGGCGCGTAACCGTTACTCTTAACTTGGGTCTTCAAGATAGAACGCGACACCCGAGATGGGGTGTAGAATGTCACGCAATGGGGGCTATCGCGTGTGAATTTGCCACTAGAGGCGCTAGTGTTGCGTGAGGTCCAATAACATTCAGTTTTCACTGGTTTTGGCGAGCTTCGTGATATAAATCATAATTTCTTTAATTTACCTGTTGAAAAGTGATCTCCTTCATGAAATTATCGCAAATATGAATTATTTGGCGATGAATGTGAACGCTTGAAAAAAAAACTTTTTTTTTCTCAACAAAACGGAACTGCAAGACATTGCAGCATAGCTACTCGATACGATTATATTTATTTATCTAAATATATAAAACTCAAAGGTGACTGACTGACTGACTGACTGACTGACTGACTGACTGACTGACTGATATAGTGATCTATCAACGCACAGCCCAAACCACTGGACGGATCGGGCTAAAATTTGGCATGCAGGTAGATGTTATGACGTAGGCATCCGCTAAGAAAGGATTTTGCAAAATTCCCACGGGAACGGGAAAAAAAGGGATTTTTACATTTTAATGTTTAGGCACGTACGAAGTCGCGGGAAACATCGTAGAGATCTGAAATTTGGCATGCAGGTCCCTGGGGGAGCGTAGGGGAGCACTAAGAAAGGACTTCCCGAAATTCCCACGGGAACGGGAAAAAAAGGGATTTTTACATTTTAATGTTTAGGCACGTACGAAGTCGCGCGAAACATCGTAGAGATCTGAAATTTGGCATGCAGGTTCCTTGGGGAGCGTAGGGGAGCACTAAGAAAGGACTTCCCGAAATTCCCACGGGAACGGGAAAAAAAGGGATTTTACATTTTAATGTTTAGGCGCGTACGAAGTCGCGGGGATCATCGTAGAGAGATGAAAGTTGGCATGCAGGTTCCTTGGGGAACGTAGGGGAGCACTATGAAAGGATTTCCCGATATTCCCACGGGAACGGGAAAAATGGGATTTTTACATTTTAATGTTTAGGCGCGTACGAAGTCGCGGGAAACATCGTAGAGATCTGAAATTTGGCATGCTGGTTCCTTGGAGAGCGTAGGGGAGCACTAAGAAAGGATTTCCCGATATTCCCACGGGAACGGGAAAAATTAAATTATAATCCTAGATTACAAACACTTTCAAGAAACACGTTATGCAGATTACCTACTGTTAGATTACCTGCCTATTGTCCAGTAAAAAGGAAATGATTGATGAGTTCACTAAAACATTCTTTAAACCAGTCTGCTATTACCTAAATAATGAATTTTGGCACTAAACTATTTATTCATAAGAGATCAATGAATCAGAGAAAAAAAAGGAAAAATCTATACATATAATAAATAATAATTCTGTAGAAGTCGCGCCTGAAAATTGAAAATTAAAAGAAACTATCAAGTCAAAGGGACTATATGAACGATACTGAACACAAAATAACGATTTAAAAAAAAAACTGTATGTATGTATGTATGTCCGGATTTAACTCGAAATCTACTGGACGGATTGAAACAAAATTTGGTATGGGGGTAGTTTATAACACTGGTCAACATATAGGCTACTTTTTATCCCGAGGAAATGCATAGTTCTCGCGGGAAGGCTATTAACAAATTCCACGCGGACGAAGTCGCGGGCAGAAGCTAGTAATTAATAAACTTCATGAAATTCAAGATTAAAAACTTTGTTTCGGTGCCGACCTTATAAAGTCGCCTTTGACAGCTATACCTCTGGACCTTAGTCAACAGTGGCGCCAACTGGTGAGCAACGAAACGATAGTCCCCATAAAAGCTGTCCTCGAAAACGTCGAGGATTTATACTGATAACGTCCGCGAGTGGGGTTTTAAACGAAAACCCAAAAATTACGGAGACGTCCGACACAGGTCTGGTGTCGGTCGCAGTTGCGGGCGGAGTCGCGAGGTCGCGCTGCATACAGGGTGGAAAGATCGAATGCCACATAGAAGGTGTCCAGGTGTTCAAAATGACCTACACACAACCTTATTCTTAAGACGTTAAGGGCGTGTGTAGGTCATTTTGAACACCCGGAGCTTATCTACTTCTGCTGTGTGTTCTGTGATTTATGTGGCATTCGATCTTTCCACCCTGTATAACCGGCGCGTGAATAAGACAAGGAATTAGGGTTCGCGCGCCACGAGAACCACAGTAATAGTACATTATTGCAGAGGCCGCCAAGTAGCGCATTGCCGGACGAGTCAGTTAGAAGGCTGAGCGAAGCGAAGCCTTCTATTAGTACGAGTCCGGCAATCGCAATTGCGGCCGAGGTATATATAATGCTTTTCTCAAACAGCGAGGAAATACGTAAGGTCAGTCGGGGCAAGTGCGCCAGGATGGGGTAAGCGCCTAACATAAATATATCGAAACCTATAAATATTACTCAACTAGTAGTTGGCTGTTTACAAGGCAAAGGGGCGAAATAAATTTAGGCGCACTTACCCCACATCAGTATTCACTACTTCCATGATCGTGGATGATTTAGCCATGGAAGTTGTACTTATTACTTCCATGGATTTGTCAGTTTCGGGGCAAGTGCGCCAGGATGGGGTAAGTGCGCCAGGATGGGGTAAGTGCGCCTAACATAAATATATCGAAACCTATAAATATTTCTCTATTAGTAGTTGGCTGTTTACAAGGCATAGGGGCGAAATAAATTAAGGCGCACTTACCCCACATCAGTATTTACTACTTCCATGATCGTGGATGGTTTGGCCATGGAAGTTGTACTTATTACCTCCATGGATTTGTCAGTTTCTCTACAGAGGTGTCTCAAATAGCAAGCGAATTAAAAAAAAACACACACGACAATAATGTTTTTGCTGGCCAAGGCCGGCAATGGACAGCCTCGCGTCTTCTTTTTTTGAAAGTAACACGAACATTTCCGAGCATGTTTGAGAAAACATGCATTACATAGATAAATTTTATATATTTATATCGAAGTTAAAATTCTATTGGAAAATTATGTTATGTAACTACAACGTTACAGACTGTCCGGATATTATTGTAATTTTTGCCCAAGTTAACACGCTCGCGCGGCCAATGAAGTGATTTCCATGATTTGTGGTCGCAATCGAAACTCTGTAATTTTCATTATAATCTTCATACTAGCTTCTGGCCGCGAATTCGCCCGCGTGGAATTCGTTTACTACTACTACTACTACAGCCTATTTGCGTCCCACTGCTGGGCACAGGCCTCCTCTCATCACGAGAGGGTTTGGGCTATAGTCCCCACGCGGGATTCACACACATCTTTTAATTACTTCGCAGATGCGTGCAGGTTTCCTCACGATGTTTTCCTTCATCGAAAAGCTCAGTGGTAAATTCAAATTGAATTTCGCACGTAAGTAAACTTAGAGGTCCGGAATCGAACCCCCGACCCTCGGCATGAGAGGCGGTAGGTCGAACCACTAGGCCATCACGGCTTTTTTTTCTTATGTTAATTTTTCCTTTTTATTATTTATTACTCATCATTCGCTTGCCCTTTTCCCACGTTATGTGGGGTCGGCACAACATGTTTTCTTCTTGGGTGCCATCTATTTGGCATAATTCTTTTTGTCCGAAACTGATTACGCATAACAGGCTTCGCATAATTTATCTACGCCGAATCTTGACTTTGCCGAATTTTTATTAAGCATAATTCTTTATTGGCCGAATGGGTGTTTACCCGAATATTGTGTTGGCATAATTTTGACTTGGCCGAATTTAATTACGCATAATGTTGTTTCGCATACCAGTAATTTAGCAGAATTTGGATAGGCCGAAATATTGAAGGGACGGTGTGCTAGTTTAGAGCAAAGCCGACTCGCATAGGTTAGGTTAGGTTAGTTTTTATATAAGTAAGCGAAATTATCAGTTAGTAAAAATCAAATAAGGACTCATTTAATTAAATCGACGAGAATAAAGGTATGCGAAAGTAGTTTTCCGCGTAACGAATTTCGGCTAAAGTAATTTTCTGCGTAAACAATATTCGAATGTCGAAAATTATACGTGAAAACCATTCGGCGTAAATAGATTATGCGTAATATAATTCGACGAAAAATCGTTATGCGAGATTATTTTCGGCGTAAATATTATTATGCCTATACTTATTATGCAAAATCGAATTCTGCCAAAAAAATTATGCGTAAACAAGGGGAACCTTTCTTCTTCCATTCGCTCCTATTAGCAGTCATCTCTCTACTAACGTCTTTCATACACATATCATCCTTCACGCAATCCATCCACACCTTCCTAGGTGTCCTTCTCTTCAACTATATCCATCCACATCCATATCTAATACTCTTCTAGAAATATGACTTTCATCCCTCCTCATCACGTGCCCAAACCACGTCAACCTTTTACTTTTTATTATTAGTATATATATTAAGATAACGATTACCATCCTAGTCCGGGGTTTGTTGCAGGCAGCAGGATACTGACGATAGACGTGAGCAAGAAACAGATGTACGCAATGAAGCTGAAGGGCATCTCGTTGTGCTTCTGCATCCTGAAGGCGGCGCTCTGCGGGAACTACGCCAACTTCGGCGTCTTTAGGTGAGTCGCCGAGGACTGACGACACACACACACACACACAACACACACACACACACACACACAATATATATTGAAGCCCCAAACTAAGCAAAGCTTGTACTATGGGTGCTAGACAACGATATAAATACATACATATACACGGTGGATTGGTAAAAAAAATTTTTTGTATAGGATTCAGGCGTCGCTCACACAACCAATCCCATATACAATTTATTTTTTTACCAACTCGAAAAAAATTAAAGACCTATACAATATACTTAGAATCGATAGCCGATACTGTGGGTTAATTATTTGCCATATTTTCTGACCCACCATGTATAAATACTAAACATCCATGAGTCGAGTACAAACATTCGTGGTAATCTCACAAAGTTTGCCCCGAGCGGGACTCGAACCCGGGACCATCGGAACAGAAGGCAGGGTCAATACCAACTGGACCAATCCGATCGTCGATTTATTCAGCAAAATGGCCACATAGGGGCACTTTTACACGTCAGAAAAAGAATTCACCAGCGCTTCCTAGACCCATTGCTTGAGAAGAAGCGCCGCAACAAACTCAAGCAGAAGGCCATTTTTCGAAATTTCCACATAGTTACAAAATTTACATTACATGTATAAAATATACATGTAGGTACGTACTAAAATTACATTGAAGGGATGTATAGTTCCTAACTTAAACTTAAATCTAAGATCTTAGAGATGTATAGTCTCCAAGTCGACTAGAGTTGTGCGTGTAAAGATCTTCTACTATCTAAAGTCCCGCGCCTTCACATTTCAAAACGCTTCAATGTATTTAAAAAGCACCACCAACACTCTCAACACATGTGTGCGTGCTGAGACAGCCATCAACTATGCGTTGAGAGCGTTGGTGGTGCTTTTTAAATAACAATAAAAAAAATTGAAGCGTTTTGAAATGTGATGGCGCGGGACTTTAGATAGTAGAAGATCTCTAACGTTGTACGTACATGTCTTATTATTGTTATTAAAACCAACAACTTATTATTAAATACATTATATACGCCTAGTACGCCGGGTAGTACTAGTACAATCGTGCAAATGAACTAGTTCGGTCTTTTAGTTCATTTAGTTCACTAGTACAGCAGACAGACAATAGAATCTATGGCTCTATGCATCCGCCCGCTCCTCCGCTCCGAACTGACCCGATTACGATTTTTAGTACAATCATTCATTATAGTTCAGCGCTCAGTGAGCTTTGAATCGAGCGCCAGCCGGCGGTTCGTTCAATCGGAGCTATTCGGAATGCTTCGGTTCGATTTCGCGCAATCGAGATAGTGTGCTACATGAACTAAGAGCAGGAAGGATATGGGAATAGTTCATTCTAGTACAGTGAGACGAACTAATTCCTTTTAGTTGTTAGTTCATGAACTACACAAGCCTATCCTCGACTCATTCGCCACCGCGAGTGAATTCGCCCATCGTGTAAGAAAACAAGGTCTGCTCCTCCGGGCCGCGTGACACCCTTACGTCAAAGTCGAGTTGCCACTTTATTGCAATAAAACAAAAATGAAGGAAACATTTTCTGCTGTTATAATGCAAAATAAATTACTTGCGCATTACAATGGGGACTATCGTTTCTTTGCTCACCAGTTGGCGCCACTGTTGACTAAGGTCAAGAGGTATAGCTGTCAAAGGCGACTTTATAAGATCGGCGCCGAAACAAAGTTTTCAATCTTGAATCTCATTAAGTTTATTAATTTTAAATAACTATCATCATATCGAGTAGCTATGCCGCAATGTTGTGCAGTTCCGTTATTTATATCTCGAAGCCCGCCAAAACCAGTGAAAAGTGAATGTTATTGGACCTCACGCGACACTAGCGCCTCTAGTGGCAAATTCACACGCGATAGCCCCCATTGGGTAGGTAAAGGTTTTTTTAAGAGGTGTAAATCATATTTTTATGTAACAGAGGTCCTTCCCGGAAAGATTTTTTAAATCATCGCTGTGACATTTCTTACCATTGCCCGACCGTACGGAATCTTAGGACTCCTGATTTTTAATGAAATATTATATGGTCAATGAAAATTGCATTCATTTAGGTATTTTAATTTGCAGGTTATACGGCGACGAGGCGTTAGACAACGCGTTAAATATGTTCGTGAAGTTACTACTTAGCATACCACAGAGTGATCTCCTAGTAAGTCATCTTCTAATATATAAAATTCTCGTGTTACAGTGTTTGTAACTAAACTCCTCCGAAACGGCTCGACCGATTCTTATGAAATTTGGTGTGTATGTTCAGTAGGTCTGAGAATAGGACGTAAGCTATTTTTCGTACCCAAAAAAAAATCCAAGGCGGTACGAAGTCGGCGGGGCCCCCTATGTAAGAAACAATAAGATTCGGCCGACCTCCTTCCCCTCTGTGTAATATTTATTACGTAAGAATCTAAAGAAAAAAATGAATACACCTTTGGATTGTTTTTTTCTTCAAAGAATCAATTTTTAGGCGCGTCTCTTTTATTTTAGTTACTTATTAGTTATTTACCTATACGCATAATTATAATCTCAACTTTACGCTTTTATGTGATCTTACGTAAGAACTATCAAGACTGGAACAGATACGACATAAGCTATTTTTCATACTCACCCCAAAAAAAAATCTAAGGCGGTACGAAGTCCGCTGGGTCAGCTAGTATTATTATAATATTAACATTTTATTCTGTCTGTAAGGGTCAGTTGATTCGTGCACAGTTGACGGACTCCTGGTCGTTAAATATGTCTGCCGAGCTGTCATTCCATACAGAAACGTCATTTTGTCCCATAGTAAAATAGTTAAGAGGGTTTACTCCGAAAGTTGGCAACGTCGCAAATAGCTGTCAAATATTTTGCTACTTTCATTAATTTCTGAATATTACTGAATGAAAACATGAATTATCGCTCTATAGTTGCTTGCGACAGTAATCATAGGAACACGAAAATTTTAGTATTATGTAAGTAAAATCTTTTGAAAACTTTCCATCGCAGCTTCCATGCATTTTAATGTAATCTTATCATTTGAATGCCTAACCAACAAATATAAAACGAGACGCGTCATACAACCATAGAATGATATATTCCTTTTTAATTCAGCAATATTGAGAAATCAATAAAAACAGCGAAACATTTGACAGCTTTATGCGACGTTGCCAACTTTCGGGATAAACCCTCTTAACGTTTATGTATTAGTTTAGTTTAGTTTTTGTATTTTATAATTTACTATAGTATTATGTAGTCTATGTATTATAATATAATATAAATAAGTATATTTAGATTCTCCTTTATTTTTCTGTACATACTTATTTGTCTACTCGTGAACATGTTTCCTCTCCACTACTCAAAGGTTAGCTGGAAGAAATTCCTTGTAGGGATAAGCTCGCCTTTGTACATGTGTCTCTTCTCTGTATTGATAATTGTATTTGTGTGTTTTTTTCTGTACAATAAAGTGTTACTTACTTACTTAGTTAAGTTAACTTTAACGGACGGTTTGAATGAACCCACCCTTAGTATTGTTTATGGTCTAAGAAAACAAGGTCCGCCGATCCGGGTGGCGTGTCACCCTTACCTCAAAGTCGAGTTGCCACTTTACAAGCAATAAAATAAAAATTAAGAAAATATTTGCTGCCGTTATAATGCAAAATAAATTATTTGCGCGTTACAATTGTCATTAACTTGTAACGTAATAATTTAACGAAACACTCACGGGATACATGGGGGTCGGGGATTATTTTAATACACCACTTGCAACACACAGCAGTGCGAATAACGTTAGGGTGACACCCACAATACTACAGAATACCGGACTGTCATACCTGGCGAAGCATATTATTGTATCATGGTATGGAGTGTGGAATGTGTCTTGGTAAGGAGCGCAATCTTATATGGCGAAACAGTTGGAAACGTGTCCAGCGGATTTGATAAGCGACAAAAAAAAACACACTCTCCTCACAACCGTTTTCGCCTCAGCAGCGCCATCTGAAGGCGCTACTGCAGACTATCCGCCTAGGTGGCTTGACTGGAGTGGCGACCGCAGCGCCCCCAACCTACCCGATTTGGTATCCACTTTTGGAACTATAAAGATTGCGCTCTTTTACATCAACCCTCCATAGTATCATGGTATTGTTGTTTCGTCCCCAGGACTATCCGAAGCTGTCACAGACGTACTACGTGCTCCTGGAGCGCCTGGCGCAGGATCACATGGCGTTCCTCGCCTCCCTCCAGCCGGAGTGCAGCCTCTACATCCTGTGCTCCATCTCGGAGGGGCTGACGGCGCTAGGTCACTACAATATACTACTAGATATCTACTATCTAAAGTCCCGCGCCTTCACATTTCAAAACGCTTCATTTTTTTCATTATTATTTTAAAAGCACCACCAACACTCAACGCTTAGTTGATGGCTGTCTCAGCACGCACACATGTGTTGAGAGTGTTGGTGGTGCTTTTTAAATACATTGAAGCGTTTTGAACTGTGAAGGCGCGGGACTTTATATAGTAGAAGATCTCTACTACAACAGCCTATTTGCGTCCCACTGCTGGGCACAGGCCTCCTCTCATCACGAGAGGGTTGGGCTGTAGTCCCCACGCGGGCCCAGTGCGGATTGGGGACTTCACACACATCCTAGAATTACTAATACAATATACATTCTAATAATATTATAAACGAAAAGGAAGCGAATGATGGTCAAAAGTGGTACAGGACCGGTCTGAGTGGCGAGCCTTGGGGGGCCTATGTCCAGCAGTGGACGTCTTTCGGCTGAAATGATGATGATGATGATGACGATGACGATGGCGATGGTGGTGATATTATAAACGAAGCTGTCACAAACGTAGGTACAGTCGAGTTCGCTAATATATACACACTTTTGCACCTTACCACGTTGTAATAAGGTCCAAAAGTGTACACATATTAATGAACTCGACTGTACTACGTCCTTCTGGAGCGACTTGCACAAGATTACATGGCATTCCTACTACCGACGATATTTGACCCACAGAATCATGTTATATGAGTTTTAAATTTTTTAGAGTTGATATCTGGATTGTCATTGAGGGTATGTTGGTACTAATAAGATTCGTGGATCCCTTAAAGTGTCCGTACTTCATCTATTTTGGTTATTGATTCCACAAAGAAGACAAAAAAAATGTAGCGATATGAATTAACATGTAATTGGTTTTGATTTCAGACACGAGCGTGTGCACGGGATGCTGTGCGACGCTGGACCACATAGTCACATATCTATTTAAGCAATTATCACAAAAAAGTAAGTCAAATTCAAATTCAATCATTTATTCAGCAAATTGGCCACATAGGGGCACTTTTCCACGTCCGAAAAAGAATTTACCAGCGCTTCCTAGACCCATTGCTTGAGAAGAAGCGCCGCAACAAACTCAAGCAGAAGGCCTTTTTTCAAAATTTACTAAATTTACATTACATAAGTACCTCTACGAACAAATGAGAACATAAAATAAATCCATACTAATATTATAAATGTGGAAGTAACTGTCTGTCTGTTACCTCTTACCGTTTCAACCGCGGGACCGCGTTTGGTGTCCCTCACTGTGAATTAATTATATATATGTAAATATATTTAAATTTTCACATTATTTTTTTCATATTCATTTTATTACTTCTTCGACGATTCGGCTATCGCGTTCCCGCGGGAACTATGCGTTTTTCCGGGATAAAAAGTAGCTTATGTCCTTTCCCGGGACTCGAACTATCTCCATGACAACTTTTTCTCAATCGGTTCAGTGGTTGAAACGTGAAGAGGTAACAGACAGACAGAGTTACTTTCGCATTTATAATATTAATATGGATATGGATTATATTAGCCTGCCTGTAGTGTCCCACTGTTGGGCAAAGGCCTCCCTCTCATATTTCCACGCTTTTCTGTCTGCGACATCCGTCCAATAATTTTTCGTTCCGCCATTTAGGGGCCATTCATTTATTACGTAAGACGATTTTTGACAGTTTTTGACCCCCTTCCCCCCCCATGTAAGAAAAAATAAAAATCGGCCGACCCCCTTCCCCCCTGTGTAATATTTATTACGTAAAAATCTAAAGAAAATACATGAATACACCTTTGGGTCGTTTTTAAAGGACCGATTTTTAGACACGTCTTTTATTTTAGTTACTAATATTCACCTATACGCATAATTATTATCCGAGGACGCGCTTTTTTAAAGTAAAATCTTAACTTTGCGTTTTTTTTTGTGATTTTACGTAACAACTATCATGACCCTACCCCCTTGTAAGAAAAAATAAGACATGGTCGACCCCTTCCCCCTCTAAATTGTCTTACGTCTTATAAATGAGTAGCCCCCTTTCCAATTTTATTTCAACTGAGATTTTTTTCACCATAAAAGTAAGGGCGGTCAAGTAAAGAAAGTCTCAGATCGCGGGTAATTGAGGCCCGAGCCGGAGGCGAGGGCTATAACCTAGCGGTCTGAGGATTTCTTTACGACCGCCCGTGGTTAGTATACGATTTTACGTCACCACCTGGCCGTGAAGAGGGATTTTTCGTAGCGCCCTAGGGCGGTAAATCCCGCTTTTCGGCCTGGTGTGACGTAAAATATATTTGTGTGCCTTGTGGCGAGAAACAGTGTACCTAAAAACTATGTAACACCTGTAATATTACCTGTATTCTGGACAAATAAATGAATTGATTGATTGATTGATTCGTTTCAGCGAGTAAAGTGGCGCACCCGCGGCAGCCCCCGCCGGAGACCAGCAACATGTTCATACAGGTGCTGCAGCAGCGGCCGGAGATCATGCAGCAGCTTCTGGCCACGGTGAGTAGAGTAACATCTCTTTAACAGTTTATAATTTACTAGCTTTTCCCCGCAACTTCGTATCATCATCATCATTTCAGCCAAAAGACGTCCACTGCTGGACATAGGCCTCCCCCAAGGCTCGCCACTCAGACCGGTCCTGTGCTGCTTGCTTCCACCTGTTCCCCGCGACCTTCACGAGGTCGTCGCTCCATCTTGTCGGAGGCCTACCGACAGCTCGTCTCCCGGTTCGCGGGCGCCACTCGAGAACTTTCCGGCCCCATCGGCCATCAGTCCTGCGAGCAATGTGCCCCGCCCACTGCCACTTAAGGCTCGCAATTCTTCGGGCTATGTCGGTGACCCTAGTTCTAACTTCGTATGCGCAGAAGTATTAAAATGAAAAATCCCGTTTTTTTCCCGTTCCCGTGGGAATTTTGCAAAATCCTTTCTTAGCGGATGCCTACGTCATAACATCTACTTGCATGCCAAATTTCAGCCCGATCCGTCCAGTGGTTTGGGCTGTGCGTTGATAGATCACTATGTCAGTCAGTCAGTCATCTTTGAGTTTTATATATTTAGACTAGCTTTTCCCCGCAACTTCGTATGCGCAGAAATATAAATGAAAAATCTCGTTTTTTTCCCGTTCCCGTGGGAATTTTGCAAAATCCTTTCTTAGCGTATGCCTACGTCATAACATCTACCTTCATGCCAAATTTTAGCCCGATCCGTCCAGTGGTTTGGGCTGTGCGTTGATAGATCACTATGTCAGTCAGTCACCTTTGAGTTTTATATATTTAGATACAGGCTCAAGCAAAACTTTGTGACGATATTTAAACAAGATATCAGCCATAGATTCTTAGCATGTTTTTTAAGTTTTTTTTTCTTTCGAGCTGGTAAAAAGATAAAAAAATAAGAAGGTTGTCCTTCTAAATCTTATTTTTATATGGTATGCTTTTTAAAAATAGTAAATTTTATTATTTACATTGTCTGAAACTTTCGCGATACACACTCATATTAAACACGGTTTTTACGCGATTAAGGCCCACTGATAGTGTTTAATAATTTTATTATTTGTCTCACAGGTGCTGAACGTGATAATGTTCGAGGACTGCTGCAACCAGTGGTCGATGTCGCGGCCGCTGCTCGGGCTGATCCTGCTCAACGAGGAGCAGTTCGGCCGCATCCGCGCCGAGCTCATCTCGCAGCAGCCCCGGGAGCGCCAGGCCCCGCTCGCCCAGTGGTTCGCCGCTCTCATGGCCGGCGTGCAGCCCAACCTGCTCACCAAGAACAGGGACAAGTGAGGGCCACACACACACACACACACATACAGTCACATCCGCGCCGAGCTCATCTCGCAGCAGCCCCGGGAGCGCCAGGCCCCGCTCGCCCAGTGGTTCGCCGCTCTCATGGCCGGCGTGCAGCCCAACCTGCTCACCAAGAACAGGGACAAGTGAGGGCCACACACACACACACACACACACACACACAGTCACATCCGCGCCGAGCTCATCTCGCAGCAGCCCCGGGAGCGCCAGGCCCCGCTCGCCCAGTGGTTCGCCGCTCTCATGGCCGGCGTGCAGCCCAACCTGCTCACCAAGAACAGGGACAAGTGAGGGCCACACACACACACACACACACACACACACAGTCACATCCGCGCCGAGCTCATCTCGCAGCAGCCCCGGGAGCGCCAGGCCCCGCTCGCCCAGTGGTTCGCCGCTCTCATGGCCGGCGTGCAGCCCAACCTGCTCACCAAGAACAGGGACAAGTGAGGGCCACACACACACACACACACATACAGTCACATCCGCGCCGAGCTCATCTCGCAGCAGCCCCGGGAGCGCCAGGCCCCGCTCGCCCAGTGGTTCGCCGCTCTCATGGCCGGCGTGCAGCCCAACCTGCTCACCAAGAACAGGGACAAGTGAGGGCCACACACACACACACACACATACAGCCACATCCGCGCCGAGCTCATCTCGCAGCAGCCCCGGGAGCGCCAGGCCCCGCTCGCCCAGTGGTTCGCCGCTCTCATGGCCGGCGTGCAGCCCAACCTGCTCACCAAGAACAGGGACAAGTGAGGGCCACACACGCACACACACACACACACACACACACACACACACACACACACATACAGTCACACACACACACATACAGTCACACACACACACACACACACACACACACAGACAGCCGATCGACACTTGCAGGCTGTCGGAATTCGAAGTTCGGTACTCGATAGGGTTCCGTAGCCAAATTGTAAAAAAACGGAACCCTTATAACTTCGTCATGTCCGTATGTCTGTCTATTTGTCTGGCTGTTCGTATGTCACAGCCATTTTTTTTCGGAGAGTATGGCTACTGATAATAATAATAAAAATCTGTTCATTGAAAAGACACCAAAATTGCAAAAAATCAATTATGTTTGAGGCATTATTGGTATTCGTCTGATATTATTGTTATAGTTTTAAGTTACTGAATAAATTTTATTTTGTTTTATTTATCCGTATTTAGGTAGAGATCTTCTACTATCTAAAGTCCCGCGCCTTCACATTTCAAAACGCTTCAATATATTTAAAAAGCACCACCAACACTCTCAACACATGTGTGCGTGCTAAGACAGCCATCAACTATGAGTTGAGAGTGTTGGTGGTGCTTTTTAAATAATAATAAAAAAATTGAACCGTTTTGAAATGTGAAGGCGCGGGATTTTAGATAGTAGAAGATCTCTACATGTCATCATCATCATTTCAGCCAAAAGACGTCCACTGCTGGACATAGGCCTCCCCCAAGGCTCGCCACTCAGACCGGTCCTGTGCTACTCGCTTCCACCGGTTTCCCGCGACGTTCACGAGGTCGTCGCTCCATCTTGTCGGAGGCCTACCGACAGCTCGTCTCCCGGTTCGCGGGCGCCACTCGAGAACTCTCCGGCCTCATCGGCCATCAGTCTCTACATGTGTTTGTTATAAAATTCCAGATTCACCCAGAACCTCTCGGTGTTCCGGCGAGACATCAATGAACTGCTGAAGGGCACCGTGGGCGGGCCCGCGTGCAACGACATGATGACGTCTTAAGACAACGGCGGCCGCCTCACCAGGTGGCGCCACTGTCTATAAGGTGTTGGCTGCATTTCATACTGATAATCTACTATATAAAAATAAGTCGGGTTTTCCTCCCTGACGCTATAATTCCAGAACGCACGAACCGATTTCCACGGTTTTGCATTCGTTGGAAAGGTCTCGGGCTCCGTGAGGTTTAAGGTACGAAGTCCGCGGGGTCAGCTAGTCTACTACTATAAGCGAAAAGCCGTGGTGGCCTAGTGGTTCGACATACCGCCTCTCATGCCGAGGGTTCGATTCCGGCTCGTACCTCTAAGTTTACTTAAACTTTAATTAAATTTGAATTTACCATGAGTTTTTCGGTGAAGGAAAACATCGTGAGGAAACCTGCACGCATCTGAGAAGTAATTCAAAGATGTGTGTGAAGTCCCCGCGACTATATTAGCCCAAACCCTCTCATGATGAGGGGAGGCCTGTGCCCAGCAGTGGGACGCAAATAGGCTGTAGTAATAATAATAAAATATCTACTATAGGGATTCCCGCGCTTCCAAAATAGGGTATTATCCCTTTTTCGAAATGTGGTTTAAAATGATCCTTATGTCGGATTGAATCACAAGATTTTTTTATTTCGATTTTCTGAATAGGATAAATACCTTAAAAAGTACTTTGAAAATTTCATTTTCAGTTTTAGCGCTATAAAGCTAGCCGCCATGTTTGCTTGGTATGTGACGTCACTAGGATAGTAAATATAAGTACAGTCAGCAGCAGAAGTAGATAAGCTGTTCAGGTGTTCAAAATGACCTACACACGACCTTATTCTTAAGACGTTAAGGGCGTGTGTAGGTCATTTTGAACACCTGGACAGCTTATCTACTTCTGCTGCTGACTGTTAGGGTGTTTCATTTTTCCAAATTTTCAATTTTCCTTTGACTTTGCTTGGTTTCTCGATCTCACTTACATAAAAGATTTATATTTTAAATTTCGTGAAAATCGGTTAATATTTAGAGGTTGCACACTTTGATACGTTTTTTTTCAAACACCTATTTTTTCACTATGGAGGGTAGGAAGGCTAATAAATAGATCGTAAGTGTCATTTGACTACTTACGGTATTTTAATGCGGATAATAGGTACACGAAGTGCTAATAGTGTATTCTATTTAGTTTTTGTTGGTATTTACGGAAAAATGAGTAGTAGACGCGGAATCTGGTTGCTTGAAAAATGACGGAAGATATCCAAGAGAAGATTATAAAGAATTATTACAGCTCTCCCTATTATACCTCGGAGGTTGGTCTCAAAGTGATTTTAAATTTAGGGCACCAGGGGCTCTTCATCAGGCAAGGTGGATGGCTAGGGCAATTTATGCACTGAAAATAGTTCTGTTTACCGATCAAATGCTTAAAAGCCCTGGTGTGACTAAAAAAGAACTCAACGGTATGAAACGTATAGGACACTTTGTGTGCTTAATATACATCAGATTCTGGCACGAAGCAATGATTAGTCGGTGGGCCCCTAAGAATGATTTGGACATGATACAGCTTTTGACCTCTTACCCAGATAAAGTTGTGCAAAAAAGTGCCATTGCTGCGGCTAAGCGACATCTTTGGTATTTATCGGAAATGAACATTGGATTAGCGTTTTTGGATGAACGTATCTCTGTAGATGAAAAACAAAAGATGTTTGCGAATTTAAATAATCCTGCAAAGAAGAAAGAACTGAAACGACTTGACGGTAAAATTAAACTTGAGGACAAATCTCTCAGTGACTTTGTTACCAGTAAAACAAGAACTTTCTTTTCATTGTTTGGCGTCCAGGCCGAAACCGAATATTGCGGCAGTACACTTAAAGGTTTTGTTGATGAGCTTAAATTAGTTAATGATACTGCAGAACGTGGCATTGCTCTGATAAAAATTTTCAACGATTCAGTCAAAAACGAAGAACAGAAACAATTCTTGCTCAGAGTCGTCGAACACCACAGGAAAGGCGTACCCAAGCGTACAAAAGATGAGGTCTCTAGTTATGTTGCATCTTAGTTTTTATATCGGAGCTTCAGATTATTCAACAGGTATATATGAGGTTCATTTACAACTCCAAATTTGAGTAAGCACTTCGTATTTTTATTAATGCATGTCCAATAAAGTATTTTTTACATGCGTTCGGGCGTTTTAGTCAATTTCACACTTACTCATCGCTGTGTGCAACCCCTAAATGTGTCCCAATATTCTTGAAATTTGGTATTTAAGCTTTTTAAGTAAGTGAAATCCAAGGGGAAAGCAAAGTCTGAAAAAATATTTAAAAAAAATTTTCACCATACAAAGATGAAACACCCTACTGACTGTACATAGTAACCGAACAAGTGAAGTCAAAACTTAAAACGGTTGCTTGTAACGCTTTGTTTACAGTACGTCTGACGTCACAGCAGCTAACAATATGGCGCCTGCCGTTTTGGGGCAGATTAAAAAACAACATTTTATACATTTTATATTAATGGTGTATTCCCTATTCGAAACGCTTCAAAGTATTTAAAAAGCACCACCAACACTCTCAACACTTGTTTGACGGCTGTCCAGCACGCACACATGCGTTGAGAGTGTTGGTGGTGCTTTTTAAATACTTTCCAAATACATAAGCGTTTTGAATTGTGGAGGCGTGGGATTTCCTACAGTAGATTATCTCTACAATAGTGTCAATGTCACTGTGACATTTGACGTTTCAGAGGCCACAGTGTTGCCAATTTAGCGTGTAAAAGAAGGTCTCCTACACAAGTGACGTCACTGTCGGCAATTCGACTCTATAGTAATAAAACAACAATGAAGGAAAAAAATCTACCGATATCAAACAATAGTACATTACCGCCCGTGGTTTGTCAAAAGTATTACGTCTTGCCTTGGCCAAGAAGTGAGATTTTCTCTCCGCGTAGCGGGCAGAAAATCCCACTTGACGGCCAAGGGTGATGTAATAGTACATTACAGACCTAGGGTGGTGAATTCGTAAATGTCCCAGGTGGCAGGTTTCTGTGGCCCGAACCGAAGGTGAGGGCCATAAATATGCGATCTGGGGCTTTACGAATTACCGCCCGTGGTTTGTCAAAAGTTTTACGTCTTGCCTTGGCCAAGAAGTGAGATTTTCTCTCCGCGTAGCGGGCAGAAAGTCCTACTTTATGGCCAAGGGTGATGTAATAGTCGTTTATGTAACTGCTACATAATAGAGGTCCTTTAAACACGAGTGGGGGCGCCCAACTCGCCCTTACCGTCATTTGTTTCATCCGGAGATGGAGAGTGAATCGTTGGCCCGTGTACTGGTACACACACATTTACAAGTGTACAGACGTCCTCGCACGCAAACATTGACACTTCATTCGAATTGTGTTCGAAATCGTGCTTTTATAGGCCGTGTCCGCCGTGACAGCGGGCTTACAATTGGCTATGGGTGAAAAATTACAATGTGCTCGATCATTTTTTTATGGATAGGAATAACCTTCCGTATCAAGAGAAAAAAAGAAATCAATAATGTCAATAGTGTCAACACTTTTTTTCAAGAAGTAGTGCTGCATACTTGGACCAAGGAAACACCTTTATTTCAATCGTCATAACGCAAAATCAATTTTATTTTTTACGCAGAATCTACGGCACGGAAAATTCTGAGATTTTTTTCACTTGATACGGAAGGTTATTCCTATCCTTAAAAAAAAGAATCGAGCACATTGTCATTTTTCACCCATAGCCAATTGACCACCCGAGGCAGCACAGCGGCCGATCATACCTAAACTGCGAAATGAACAACATTTACTGCAATTTACATTTACTACAGCTTTCCAGTGAAGGAAAACATCGCGTGGGACCTTGCACGCTTCTATGAAGTAATTCAAGGATGTGAATGATTCTTCCGATCCGCAATATGCTCTTGTGTCGACAGCTCTTACCCTCTACCACAACAGCCTATTTATGTCCCACTGCTGGGCACAGGCCTCCTCTCATCACGAGCGGGTTGTGCTATAGTCCTCAATCCCCACGAGGGCGCAATGCGGATTGGGGACTTAACACACATCCTTGAATTACAGATGCCTCACGATGTTTTCCCTCGCCCAAAAACTCGGTGGTAAATTCAAATAAGAGACTATCCAGATCCTATTAGGGCCCTCGCCTTGTGCCGCGCTACTCATATAGCTATCCTTTTTTACACCAAAGAGTTAATCATGAGAAAAGAGAAGAGAGAGAGAGAGAGAGAGAGGGGTTAAGAGTCATTCATGTAAACTAGTCTTAAGTTGCATGTGAAAATATTTCTCTTATTTATGGGTTTATTTTGTGAGATTACTATAATAAGTACTATTTTTCTACTGGACAGGTTCTTAATTTAATCCATGTGTACGTGTAGTTAATAACATTTTGAATTATTAGCATCTATTTTCACATGCCAGTACCGGCGGAACATATTATGGCACATGCATGTTGTAAGACCTTTATATATTAGAGATCTTCTACTATCTAAAGTCCCGCGCCTTCACATTTAAAAATGCTTAAATTTTTTCATTATTATTTAAAAAGCACCACCAATAATCTCTACGCAAAGTTGATGGCTGTCTCAGCACGCACACATGTGTTGAGAGTGTTGGTGGCGCTTTTTAAATACATTGAAGCGTTTTGAAATGTGAAGGCGCGGGACTTCAGATAGTAGAAGATCTCTACCATATGTTCTAGTGAAATAAACTTTCATTTCATTTCATTTCATCTCTCTTAAAAGGATAGCGATATGGGTAGCATCGCTACAAAAAGCCGCCTTGGGCGAGGGGCTTAGAAATAATAAATGTTGCGAGAAAATGGCGATACCTAGTCGTTACTCGTCTACGGTGACACAAGCATTAAGCTGATAGAAGCCTTTAGAGTCCTTATATATTGAAAGTGCAAAATCAAGCAATATTTCCATGTACGTCCTCTGGATTAGATGAAAGCGTGCCACCATTGTCATAGAAGGGAACACTTCTATTAAAAAAAATAAACAAAAATAATAAGTTATTAAATTTATTTTCAGAATATGCATTTAAATTTATGTATGGGAGGAACACAGCTCGCCGAATGTTTGCCTAACGAAGCTCTAATTCCGATGCAATTGGACCATTATAGAAAAAATAAAAGTTCACTGCGAATACAAATATGATGACACAATCACAATTTCAACCGGGCCAATTGAAGCACCGGTTATCGTCAAATATGTCCACGTCATTGAAAAATGTCACAAAAATATTGTGAAAATTTAATTTGCCCGACGCGTAATATGTACAAACGAGGAAATTGAAACGCGTACCCTTTTCGCTTCTATCACAATGACTTGAGCGAAATAGGGTACAAGTTTAAATCTTGATTTTGTAATATGGAACTGCGGGCTCATGTCACAGCTTGGTTACGATGTGACATGCCACTAGTGTTTCAAATGATTTCTAATTATTTTTTTCGTTAAGAGGTTTTATCCTGAAAGTTGGCAACGTCGCATATAGCTGTCAAATGTTTCGCTGTTTTTATTGATTTCTCAATATTGCTGAATTAAAAAGGAATATATCAGTCTATGGTTGTATGACGCGTCTCGTTTCATATTTGTTGGTTAGGCATTCAAATAATAAGATTACATTAAAATGCATGGAAACTGCGATGGAAAGTTTTCAAAAGATATTACTTCCATAATATTAAAAATTCCTTGTTCCTATGGTTACTGTCGCAAGCCATACTTAATGTTTTATTCAACCATAGAGCGATAATTCATGTTTTCATTCAGTAATATTCAGAAATTAATGAAAACAGCAAAATATTTGACAGCAATTTGCGACGTTGCCAACTTTCGGAGTAAACCCTCTTCATCAATATTTTTGTTCTTTCCCGTCGCATACTCTGTTAACGTATGCGGTTTGATTATAATAATCAGAATGTTTAAAATATCATGTTAGTACTGCTAAATAATAATATTATATGAACTATCGTTCAAGTATTTTTCACATGTACATCAAAACCCACCCGCGACTTCGCCCGCGTGGAATTCGGTTATCGCGTTCCCGCGGGAACTTTGCGTTTTTCCTGGATGAAAGTAGCCTACGTCCTTTCCCGGGACCTCAACTATCTCCATGTCAAATTTCATTTCAATCGGTCCAGCGGTTGAAGCGTGAAGAGGTAATAGACAGACAGACAGAGATACTTTCGCATTTATAATATTAGTATGGGTTATCACCTCGACAATGTACGTAGAATATTTCAAAGTAAATAAAAATGAAAAGAAAATACATAGGTTCATTAAAATCATTAAATCTATGACACAATCTAGCGGTCAACCACAAAGGTTTTTTTTTAATGTATGTATATCACAAAACTATTCACTAGTGCACATGCCCAAACAAAAAATACTACTGTAATGGAATGTAGCATCAAGTGTATGAAATTGCAATTTATTTAATAAACAAGTTGTGATGTAATTTTGATGATTTATATACAGTGGCGGTCAGATAGCTCGATTTCATATAACTGGAATGAAACAAGGTCAAGTAACAAAAATTTTAGAATCCCGACATACTACATTAGAACAGCCGATCATTTTGAAACCGCTGAACCGATAATGAAAATTCAAATATAGCTAAAGACCCGATCACCAAACAAAAAAAAACAAAATCGGGCCATCCATCGCGAAGCTAAGAGGTCATACCGAGGTAATCCTCCTTGCCAGTTGGCGCCACCGTCGCGTGACGTGGCTGTCGCTGTCAAAGTTTGTCATTACATACAATAGTGTCAATGTCACTGTGACATTTTTAGTTTCGGAGTGGTGTTGCCAAATTAGCGTATACATAGTGTCCTAAATTGGCAACACCTCTAGCGGCGAATCCATACGCGATATCCCTCGTTGTATGGAGAAAATGAAGCCTGTAATATATTTTTCACCTTACTGGCTCGAAAGTGGTCGTTTTGCAGCTTGATATCCGAGCGCAAAAGTTGTTTGTATCCGCTAGCGTGGTATGTGTTTTTGAAATTCGAACGACGCATGACGCCACTGTCACAATAAAAAAACAACGATACGTTCTGAAACGCAATTCGTCGTGAGAGTTTTATCAAAATAAAGGTTCAATTTACTTAATATCATCATTAATAAAATTATATTAATAATACACCGTTTCAGATGTATTTCATTATTTCACTATGTTTTATCACAAAAATACTTAAATATGTGTAAATTTTAACTGTATTCAATGAATAATTGAATCTTGAAGTACGAGTAAGAGTGATTTGGAACGCAACCTCCGCAAAAAAACCATGAAAAATTAATTAAAATAAAAGTTTTAGATTGCTGGTTTTGTAATTTAGAATACCTATACGAAGTAATAAAGAAAATATGAGCGATTCTAGCGATGACGATACGAATTTAACTCCTCCAGAGTTAGCACAAACTGTACGTGACGCCGAACTAAGTCTTCTTCCCGAAAAATCGCGCGTGAGGTGAAAAATTTTGTGTTGCGCTCAGCAGCAAAGTCGTTTGCTGTCTCGTGCCTTGAAACCCTTGTTACACTCAGGATTCTATATTTGAACCACTCGCTTCGCTCGTGGCTCAACCCTAGAATCCTTCGTTCACTCGGGTCTCAATCACGCACTCACAGCAAACAACAACTTTGCAGCCTTGCATAACAAATAACTATTGACGATCTATTTTGACCCTGCCCACTGTTCTGACACTTCTGACGGTCGCGGGTTCGAATCCCGCTCGGGGCATACTTTGTGTGATGAGCACGAATGTTTGTAGCAGAGTCAGGGATTTTTAGTATTTATATATGTATGTATTTCTCTACATAAGTATTTATATCGTTGTCTAGCACCCATAGTACAAGCTTTGCTTAGTTTGGGGCTAGGTCGATTTGTGTGAAATGGCCCAAGATATTTCATCTGTCTGCCACTGTATATCTAATCTACACACTGCGAGGTTGTGCGGATGTTTATGGACTGTTCCCTGGTTGGAGGTCCAACGCGATGTTTTTATTCCTAGTAGTGTTAAGGTGAATTGTCAATGCTTTGGATCGATCGCTGCGGCTTGTGGCAAAAAAAAACTTGTTATTTATATTTACCAAAATCATCATTTGCGCCCACGTAATGGTTTTTTTTTTAGTAAATTATAAATAGCAAGTAAAAGCTAAAAATGTAGATAAAACCGCAGCAATCATGTTGGACGCCAGCCGCGGCTATCGATCGGAGACATTGACAACCCACCTTTAATGTGAATCCACCACATTATAAGTATATAGATTAGTTTTATGAATATTTGAATATTTTTTGCGTGTGAGCGTAATTTTCATACAAATTGTTCCAAAGTTTTTGTAACCTCGGAAATTTCGTGCTACATTTTACTAGAGTCATTATGACTGCAATTTAATCCTACCGTCGAGTTTGCGGTGAAGGAAAACATCGTGACGAACCTTGCAAGCATCTGAAAAGCAATTTCAAAATGTATGAACATCCCTAATTCGCACTTGACTAAAGCTTGTGTCTAGAAATGCGACCTTTTAGGCTGCTTTCCACCTAATTTTGCAGTTATTTAATTTTTTAAATTTATTTTTAAGACTTTAGTCAATGTACACCATTTGTATGAATATTATAGTCACCCCGTCTAGATGAAGGCAGTGGTCGTAGCGAGTCGTTCTGTATACCTAGGCATGTATACTTGTCTTTATTTTAACTTAGTCTATGTATGTAACGTAGGCGACATGTTGTTTGTAAATATTATATGAAATACATTAAATACATTGTGATTTGTACAAAGTGCGTGGGGCTTTTATTTCGACAGCATTTTAAAACTGAACCCCAAGCTAATTGAAAATCGTCAGCACTTCATCAAAACTCGTATCTCACTTGTGATTGCAATTGATTTTCGACCTCCTCAAAGATATAAACCGTTGGTTCCAGTTTCAATAAAATTGAGTGAGTTTTTTTTAAGTTCTGACGAAATGTAGCGCCAGTTTCAATTCGACTAAAAAGCTCCTTTTAGAACATAAAACCGGCCAAGTGCGTGTCGGGCCACGCGCAAAGTATAGGGTTCCGAAGTTGACGATGCCCACAGTACCTTTCTAAGACTTATTAGTATCTAGCTAGCCTGTGGTATGACGTGCCCGCCCGACGCCCCTGCCGCTCGAGAAAAATCATTGGTTTTTTAATCATTTCATAAGTTGGTCGACTATGACTCGTAAGTTTGTACAGCCTACTTAGCTGTGATAGTTTTCCTTTCAACTACGTTATATTTGCCATAACCGTGATTTTTTTCAGCCATCCAAATACCACAATTGCGGGGGGGGGGACGACACTTGACTAACAAAAAATAGCACTTTAAAGCTCACAAACGCATCTCTTAATCAAAACCCACAATATATTTTTAAGACCTATTCAACGATATGCCGCACCATGAAGTACGCAAGAAAAATAAAATTACATCCCCTTTTACGAGTAGGGGAGGTAAAAAAAAATATTTCAAAATTTTATTGTACCACTTTGTCAGCGTAACTAATATGCATATTCATGCCAAATTACAGCTTTCTAGAACTATGCATCTCCGAGCAATAGTGCGGACAGACGGACGGACGGACATGGCGAAACTATAAGGGTTCCTTGTGGACTTCGGAACCCTAAAAAACCGCATAGTTGCATCTGTAGTTGCAGGCAGCCGGTGAAATTTCTGGCACAGAGCCATTCCATCTTCGGCCTCAGGGTAGGCAACGCATTCGAGATATTTTGGTTTCTTAATGGGAGATCAAAGGATTTCGGTGTCCATGGGCCGCAGTGACCACTTACCATCAGGTGGGCTGTGCGCTCGCATGCCTATACCATCGACATAAAAAAAATGCAATCGTGGAGGTAATTTACTTCACGCCACTGTGGTGTAACCGGTGATGGCGCCATCTAGCGGTGAGTAGATCAAATTAATACGGATGTATTGCCAACATGAGGCCAGTTGCTGATAAGCCTGGGTTGCATCAAAATTTAAATTATCAGCAAGCCTAAGCCTCGGTTGTATGGAGTGTGGAATGTGTCTCTGTCTTGGTAAGGAGCGCAATCTTATACGGCGAAACAGTTGAAAACGTGTCCAGCGGATTTGATAAGCAACAAAACAAAACACACTCACAACCGTTTTCGCCTCAGCAGCGCCATCTGAAGGCGCTACTGCAGACTATCCGCCTAGGTGGCTCACTGGAGTGTGGACCGCAGCGTCCCCAATCTACCCGATTTGGTGTCCACTTTTGGAACTATAAAGATTGCGCAACTTTACTTCAACTCTCCATACTCGGTTGCATCAAAATTTAACCGAGATTTTCCCTTCACTATGGAGAAAATGTATTTGCTGCAAGCCAAGTCAGCCAGTGTGGTTGTTCATTTCATATGTTAAAACTAGCTTTTCGTACGCGGAAAATATTGAATTTAATTTAATGCAAATCGAGATTTTAGCGAATGCTATTTTTGGTGGTGGTGGGACGTGGTGCAAGGACCGTCGGGATAGCTACCACCGTTTTACTCGCTAACTTGCCGCCAAATTATGATGGTTAATCCGTATGGTTCCGTTCATCCCCTATTTCACCCCCGTAAAAGTGAATTTTTCAAAATTTATGAATCACGTTTTTAATTATTTCTCATCAAATATCTAAACCGTAATATCTTGGGCATGGAAAAATGAACTAGGAGGAAATGTCAAGTGGGCGTTCCCTGCGCGCCAACATTGAGTCGGATACGGCAGCTTTGAAGTAGATTGAAGCGCGCCTGACGTTAGTCTGCTTATCACTGCCGTGACAGATATACGCCAACGTCAGTTGCAAAAAATATCAATATCGCTTTGAAAATGCCATATTGTACAATATTGGCGTGTCGAAATCATAGTAGATAGAAAAATGTAGCTTCAAGCAATGTTTCATATCACAGGTGACCTTATTTTTTATAATATTGAATAAAAATAGCGAGGCGTTATTTTTGACAATTTCACGCCAAAGTGTCAGGCTAAATTCAACCGTATTGTGCAAACGCTAAAGTTTTCTATCATTTGTTCTAAACACTTATCGCCATCTTTCGTCCAGTAACCGTATTACAACTGGGGTTGCCATTTACTAAATTTAAAAAATCCTGACAAAACTATCTTGATTTGAAGTTCTGTGTAATTGATCTACCTCTATATTCAATCAGTTGTTATACGAGTACATTCGAATGTTAGTAGTCAGTGCAAGAATAGTGATGTGCTAAGTGTTTGATATTAAATTAAACTGTTCATATTTTTTACCGCGGTATTAGAAAAATATTTTGTAACATCTTTTTGGTACCTTTATCATGTCTGGTGTTCAATAAAGAATATTGTATTGTGTAATGTTGCTGTTTCTCATGTACTTAGAGCTAGTATTTAGGTTTTAATCTATCTAACACTTGGCTCGACAACGCACCATACACGCGACCATCGCCGCCGGCAGCCGGAGGGAACTGTCCCCACGCCCGTCCCACTCTGCCGGTCGTGACGTATGCGCACGAGACAAAGATAGCATTAGTCAATACACTACATCCCTTATTTGTTTTAATGAAACTTTACTGATTCTTAAACATAGAAAATAAATATAAATGTGTTGACACCTGAGTGAGAATCAATAGCATGAAACTAAACAATTCTTAAATTTAACTTTATTGTGTAGAAGTACACGAGTACACGAGCAAATGATCCTTTAAAGATTTAGCAAGGATCACTTTCCGAATATTGGTTTCCTTATTTTCTCCAATCTTCTTTAGACGTAATTCATTGCTTGTGAAAACGTAATGTACCTATCGCATCATTGCACATTTCTAGATTCTACTTATTGTGCCTACTGTATATATGTACTACAGTATGTGTATCCGGTAATTCCCAATAATTTTCCTTTTACTACACCTTTCCATTTTCCTCCGTAAATCGGTCTCCACTCGTATATCTTATATCCCTATCCTCCTTGTTTTCTTAAATTTCAGTTATGATTGGTAAAACTTCCGTTTGTTATAGAATAATTCAGGCGGAGCTTTTTCGTAACGTAAATAACCAGGTACTTTCCAGATCGTATTTTTCAGTCTCGTTGATTTTTATATTTTCGTCTTCTTCAAAGTGATCCTAAACTTCCTTCAGAGATACGCTGGTCTAGTTGTGATTAGAGCACACGCACGATTTCGATTAAGGTCCAAATAATACATTCAGGCCCTTTTTCATTGTCAGTAAAAACTATAGCAAAATTCCTGACACCATCAAAAATAAACTGTGTTTTTTTTTGGAAATTTAAATGTAGCCTAAACACCACCTTAAAACACTTTTACTTGAGAAATGTTACGAGTCAACTATTTTCTGAACGATACAGAAATTTTATATCTATGTTTTATGTTTTCTCTTAATGATTTTTTGATTTAATTGTAACCTATAAACACAAATAAAACAGAAATTAACAAAGACTTATGCATAAATATTGGCTAAGTAACAATAAAAATAATATATTTCTCTTTATAGATTTTAGCCAACCAATTCTGTTATGTATTTTGTTTTAATTATTTATAAGTATTTGTATATCATGTGATATTTAATCAAATGGACCTCTCTGGATTGATGGTACTTCTTTGTCTTCAGTAGTACTTACTACATATTTACGTTATACGTTTATTTTATTTAGTTCTGAATGAAATATACATAGCTAAAAGTAGAATACACAATACATTATTCAGGTAAATTATGGTACTAAGATGAATTTTTCGTGTCCAAACCGGGTTCATGTTGCAAACTGCTTCTTGAATTTAGGACCTTTATGCAATAAATATGATGGAATAAAAATGTATGATTTCATATGATATCAAGGGATTTGAAGGGCTTGCGATCAGTTCTAATCTCTTGCCATAAAATAATATTTGAATCGGTTTCATTGTCCAAATCAGTGCGAAACATTTTTTTCCATTTAGCAGAAGCGTCTCTTGGCCATATGCTATTCGGGCCCTATATCGGTCTTCCTGAGCTAGAACCTCTCCCAGTTCTACCGGTATAGCGTCTGGAATTAAGATTGTGCGTTCATGATACTGAGTTGGGATATTTATTACAGCAGGTTATAAGGTCCTTTTTTAGAGGTATGTGAATCCTCCTGTAAGGCTATTGATATGAAGGTTACATTATCATCTATTCGGAAATGTACGTTTATCTTTGTTCGTATATGTAGGTATGTGTATCTTTGAAATTTGGTTTATTTTATAATTTGTTAATTGACCGAGCTTCGCGGCTGTGTCTCGTCAACTTCGGCAAAATACTTTTGTGTCCGGATTTCAGGATTTTGTTTGTTCTCCTCTACAAGTCGCATTTATCAACTGATTCTTGCAAAATTTTGTGGGTAGCTTCGAAGACTAAATAGTTTTTTTTTTTGTAGTTGCACTAGTTTATATTTAGTAACTTATATTGAGTCAGACGTTGAGTGTTCCCCGTTCCATGGTGCTTATTTTACTTTGTATCTTCAGAGATAGCGTATACGTTTAACGCATATTGTAGCTTCGTTTCCATTCCCCTTCTTTTTTTTTCTCTTTCGGGCTGCAATTCGTAAACTTTGCATTTTGTAAACGCAAAGTAAGTAGTCGTTGAGATTTGGCAGAATAGTCAGGAATACATCAAGACCTAGTGACTGACGTTTGCTCCGGGAATGTTATAGTACGCTTCTTGTAGTCAAATCAATCGACTCCGAGGTGTAACAGGTTCGCGTGCTCTTTTCTGAGTGTCTGTAATGTTTTCTACCAGGTAATTAGTAATGCCAGGCTTACACCGATTGACGTCTCGGTCAAACTTGTCCAAGACCAGTTGTGCTGAAGTTGACATATCTACTTTATAACGGTTGCAGGGCGCCCTAATTGGGCGCAGCCAATTTAATGACCCAATTAGTAAATTGGTTAGTGTCTCCGAGTTCATGTTATGTTAAATAACAAATATCATATCAATTAAGTGATCAGCGTTGCGCTGCTTATTTATTCAATAATAATTATGTACTTATTTAGTCAAATAGGTAGTGAAATAGTTCAATTGAAATTGAAATAAGTAGGTATGTAATTTTAATAATTTTAATATATATATTGTACTAAGATCAATGAAATGTACAACTAAAATTCGGTTATTAAGTCAAATAGTAGCTGTCAATTTATTGACCAGATTGACTGCTAATCTGCTGAGATGTCAATTGAATGACCATGTTAATATTCTGCTGAGAAAACGTTTCACATGATCCCAATTGAATGATCAGATTGATAATCTGCTGATAAAACATTTGATATGTCAATTGAATGACCAGATTCGTGATCTGCTGATGTCGATTGAACGACCAGATTGATAATCTGCTGATAAAACATTTGATATGTCAATTGAATGACCAGATTCGTGATCTGCTGATGTCGATTGAACGACCAGATTGATAATCTGCTGATAAAACATTTGATATGTCAATTGAATGACCAGATTCGTGATCTGCTGATGTCGATTGAACGACCAGATTGAAAATCTGCTAATAAATCATTTCATATGTCAATTGAATGACCAGATTCGTGATCTGCTGATGTCGATTGAACGACCAGATTGATAATCTGCTGATAAAACATTTGATATGTCAATTGAATGATGCAGATTCGTGATCTGCTGATGTCGATTGAACGACCAGATTGATAATCTGCTGAGAAATCATTTCATATGTCAATTGAATGACCCAGATCGATGATCTGCTTATGTCAATTGAATGACCCAGATCGGTGATCTGCTTATGTCAATTGAATGACCCAGATCGGTGATCTGCTTGTGTCAATTGAATGACCCAGATCGGTGATCTGCTTGAATGCCGGGCCTTTATTTATTTAGTATATGAACCAAACATCGTACTATAGGGCAGGTTAACCAACTTATCTAAAATGCGTAAGTCATAAGCCAAAGCAGTTTCCACTCATTACTAAATACCTTATAGATAGGTATATATTGTCATCGCTCAAACAACATATTTATATGTAATGTGATTTTACGTCTAATTTACGTGATAATGTCTTATAAATCGATGAACGCCGGCTGCTCGCACAAAAACATGACGCAATATGGTGCAAGCGAGAGCGCGGAACGAGCGATAGAGAGGCACGATCTTATTTGTTTTAATGAATCGATCGGCCTAAGCGTGACGTTATTACGTAAAATTATTATCCGTAGACTGACTTTATAGACAACCAATGTTTTCCAAAAGTAAATCAATTTAACAGAGTATCTCTGTTTCACGTCTGCTTTATTGTATGCTTATTGTAAACTTCTCATTGTTCAATATAATGTCAATTTAATGACCACTTTCCCGTATTCTTATAGGTAAATAATATTCTCCCTTTCCATAATAAAACTGTTGATTGAACAACCAGATTTCTTTCAATCTGCTTATCTTCTGCATTACCTAATAAGGTAATGCACAATACAAAAGGCTAGGTAGGTATGTAATTCGGTACATATGTTGGGTACAGTCCAAGCAGTATTAAACCTGTTGTCCCCTGACTCCGATATTATTTAATTTTTTAAACTCACTAGATTCTACCTATAGTGTACCTTATCAGTAGATTTTTCAAGTAACAAATCCCACGTTTTCTTAATTGATTCTTACGTGGGTACTCTAACTTCGTAACTTACGTAAAATAATGACTAAACAATAACCTTTAATCGCAGGTACGTAAATGCGTCATATGATGCGGGTAGGTAGATTTTAACCAATTCATGCGTTGTATTGTATCGTATGCTTGTCTAAGAGCATCCTAGGAGCACACTTCAGGTAGAATAATTTCCCCGATAGTTAATACATCCGGCCGGCCGGATTGGTCCAGTTGGTAGTGACCCTGCCTTCTGTTCCGACGGTCGCGGGTTCGAGTCCCGCTCGGGGCAAACTTTGTGTGGTGAACACGAATGTTTGTACTCGAGTCATGGATGTTTAGTATTTATACATATATGTATGTATTTCTGTCACAGTACGTAAGTGTGTGACAGTATTTATATCGTTGTCTAGCACCCATAGTACAAGCTTTGCTTAGTTTGGGGCTAGGTCAATATGTGTGTGAAATGTCCCAAGATATTTATTTATTTATTTATCTGTCAAGGGTTGTGTTTTGGATGTAATAATATACATACTTATTCTTAGATGTCTTCAATATTTTTACTAATTGTAAGCTATTCTTAAAACAGTTACTTAGTACGAAAATACCTGTCGGTTGTAAAGATATTTCACGTTCATTCATTAGACTCAATTCACCCCGACCCCGACTGATCATTTTCGATTGATAGTGTAATTTATCATTTATAATGATAATCTAGTTCTGTAGTATTATCTTACATACGCAGAAGAAATGCATTCGAATGATTTAAACGATAAGTATTTCCCGGAAGCCCCGGGTATTTTGTTTTTTAAATTAAAATAGGATGTTCACAACCGTTGCGTTGCAAATATTTCATATTTGTGTTTTAAATACAGGTAAGAAACTACAAATTTATGCACTATAACCCTAATTGTTCTTTCAGGCAAACATCAACTATTAGTTACATTATGATGAATTTCGAGGGTAGCATTGAGAAGTGACAAAATTGTATTCTCAAATCGTATATCAAATGCAACTGCAAATTTTGCAATGTAAATCGTTGAATAGGTACGTTTTGGGAATAATATGTTTTAAAAGTATATGTCCGTTTTTTAATTAATTTGCATCACGACAGCGTTTGTCTTGTTACTGCACAACAAAGAAATTGAATTGCATCAAATTTGCTGGAATCCAATTTTACTATGTTCCAATCCATCCCTTTTAACAAAACGACGCATTGGCGCTTTCCGGGACATATCGGATTCCTCCTTTATGTACAAATTTGAAATGCACAATTAAATTACTTACGATTTATCCTCGTCGCCACATGTAATGTTGCTGTTTCTCATGTACTTAGAGCTAGTATTTAGGTTTTAATCTATCTAACACTTGGCTCGACAACGCACCATACACGCGACCATCGCCGCCGGCAGCCGGAGGGAACTGTCCCCACGCCCGTCCCACTCTGCCGGTCGTGACGTATGCGCACGAGACAAAGATAGCATTAGTCAATACACTACATCTTGTATTATTATTTCCTTTATTAAGCTTTTTTCTTTAGTTTTTACAATATGAGTATTAAAAGTAAAATACAAATAATAATACAAAATATAAACTCATTATTTTTTTTTTGTTTTTTTTTGTGAGCTAGACAGCAGCACCACCTCATTTTTGGCTTCACTGAAAATCAGCGTCTCGAAATCTTCGTCAGCATTTCAGAGACAATAATGCCGAGTGAAGACCATTTTGGCAAACTAAAGTAAATGTACTTTTTTAACCTTATACTTTACTTTATTTTATTTTAAGAATTCAAATTATTTTAAGTTCGATGTAAGCATTATTTTCTGTTCTCTCTATATATGGTTTCCTTTCAATTTTGTAAAAATATCTCATTCTTTATGTTTGCCAAATAAACATTTTTCATTTCATTTTTCATTATAAAACCCTAACCTAGAGTGCCGCCGGCAGCGAAGTAGGGCTCAAGCTACCGGTGATGACAGCTACAGAGAGAGGTACCTTCTGACGAGAAGCACCGTGTGTAATATTAAACGAATCACTACTACTACTTCTACATCCCTTATTATTATTATTATATTCCATCCTCCTTATTGTTTATTATTATTATATTAGCCTGTAGTGTCCCCACTTTAGCTTAGCGGGGTGCAAGGGCTACATCGGCGACTATAGGGTCTTGGAGCTTAAGATGGTATTTCTGAAGCGGTATGTGAGCTTTATCACCAGTATGCTGCGCTCCATCGGCCTTTGAGCAAATACTTCTGAGCATTTGCCAAAGACCAAGTTTGTGCGTAAGAATTATACGTAAGAATTGGACCAATTATCTTAAAATGGCTTATTTTCTTAAGTACGATTTCATAGAAACAAAAGCAGAAAATATTAAATACTAGAAATTCCTGATTACTGTTATAAGTACCTATCCCTTTCGAAATCCAAGCATTCCGGCTAATAGCGGAAAGTTGGCAACACAAATTACGTAAGTACGACAAAGTTAATAAAATGCGTATATTAAGCAATAATGGACTCTGTTCGAAAGGCTTATGGAAAGGATATTAGTTGTGTCGTGCATAGTGCCATCTGTCGTCGAATAGCCGTACTATGATGTTTTTGGCTGTCAAAGCTATGTAAGAGAAAAAGGTTCCTAATTCAACTATTAGTGAATGGTAATTTAAACCTTACTTTGGACAGATAGGGTAGGAATTTGCACAAATTTTTTTGATGACGTAACTCTCAAATCGCTTCAAGACTTACGCCAAATCAGCAGCAAGATAGCATAGTGTTGCAGTGTAGTGATTAGTGTACAGTAGTGTGAGTTTGGCGACAGCGGTTTTCATATTAAGATCGCAAGATGACATTTCCTCCTACACTACAAGTGTAGTTCATTCTTCCATGATCTTGGGCGTCTAACTTCAAAGATGACAAATGAATTTTGAGGAAATTTGATTTCGAGATAGTTGGGTTCCTCGTGACACTGGGCTAGTGTTCCTACTCTGGAAAGAGCAGAATACTGAATTTATATTCCGGAAATCATCAAGAACTTGTAAAGTGGGATGAACGTTTCACGCTACAAGTAATTACAATAATAACAATAAATCTCCAAGTAACTGCGATAGGTAACGAGTTTTATTTAACACTATCTTCTGCCCGCGTGGAGTTCAGTTATCGCGTTCCCGCGGGAACTATACGTTTTTCCGGGATAAAATGTCCTCCCGGGACTCCCTACCTATCTCCATACCAAATTTCATCCAAAGCGGTCCAGCGGTTGAAGCGTGAAGAGGTAACAGACAGACAGAGCTATTTTCGCATTTATAATAAGTATTAATGTGGATAGCTGACGTTATAAAAAATAAGTTTTATATAAAATGAAATACGGTAGGTATATTAAAAACGTTTTATTTACCTACGATAGAATATAATCCATACCACAATATTTGTATATCTATAAATTATATTTTTTTTGTAAAGCTGCAGTTGGAAAATGTTTAAGAAAATTTACATAATTTCGTTTAGGAGAAGTTTCAGTTCAAATTCAAATATAGTACTACTTTTCATGTTAGTACAGGTCATGATTACAAATAAATGACAAGTCAAAATGACCACATCCGATTGATTAATTGTATTCTTCTTTACGTTTAGAAAACAACATTTTAATTTAACTTAACTACGGCCAGCAGCAAAAAGATATCCCATTAAAGGAAGAAAAGAGTCCTAATGGGCATTGCTGGAGACATCACGGTAAGTAAGAGATAATCACTTTTATAATACTGCTCACTCCTCCGATCTAATCCAAATACCGCGTATAGGCATCGGACACGGATCTTAAGTGGTGGCCCTTGCGCAGAAGTAGAAAATAAGGTCTCATCGGCAGAGGGGCGCAGGACGCAGCGGGCGCTGTGCCGTACGCGCACGCTCATTGGCCCTTCAGTCGTACCCATTCGCATGAATCCCCTCTACTTTAGCTCACCGCTCAAGATCCTGCCTAGGTGAGCCTGTATGGACTCCATGCGCAATATCCAGGGGGAGCTGCAAATTATTATACAAGCTACGCTATGTAATTTTAAAGCGCGCTCTGCATATGCTGATAATACAGAGTTTTTCCGATTTAATATACGGAGATTGTCAGTCTATTACTGGGTGGATTAATAGTACATTATTGTAGAGGCCGCCAAGTAGCGCATTGCCGGACGAGTCTGTTAGAAGGCTGAGCGAAGCGAAGCCTTCTATTAGTACGAGTCCGGCAATCGCAATTGCGGCCAAGGTATATATAATGCTTTTCTCAAACAGCGAGGAAATACCGAAATACGTAAGGTCAGTCGGGGCAAGTGCGCCAGGATGGGGTAAGTGCGCCTAACATAAATATATCGAAACCTATAAATATTTCTCAACTAGTAGTTGGCTGTTTACAAGGCATAGGGGCGAAATAAATTTAGGCGCACTTACCCCACATCAGTATTTACTACTTCCATGATCGTGGATGATTTGGCCATGGAAGTTGTACTTATTACCTCCATGGATTTGTCAGTTTCGGGGCAAGTGCGCCAGGATGGGGTAAGTGCGCCTAACATAAATATATCGAAACCTATAAATATTACTCAACTAGTAGTTGGCTGTTTACAAGGCATAGGGGCGAAATAAATTTAGGCGCTCTTACCCCACATCAGTATTTACTACTTCCATGATCGTGGATGATTTGGCCATGGAAGTTGTACTTATTACCTCTATGGATTTGTCAGTTTCTAGAGGTGTCTCAAATAGCAAGCGAATTAAAAAAAACACACACGACAATAATGTTTTTGCTGGCCAAGGCCGGCAATGGACAGCCTCGCGTCTTCTTTTTTTGAAAGTAACACGAACATTTCCGAGCATGTTTGAGAAAAACCATTTGACGAATCCGACGATGTATGTTTTTTTTATATCGCTCAGTATTAACCAAGTTATGAGTAGTTAAAAAAAATACTATGATGGTGTATCGTCGACATATATCAATACAATATTTTATTCTTTCATTTAACATGCCGAAACAAATTAAAAAATGTTATAAACATGCTTTGAATCGATGGCCGATACTGTGGGCTAATTATCGGCAAATGGTTTCGATCCGCCCTAAAGTATAATTTCCTTGTTTCTGCCACTACATCTAGGTTGCAAGTTGCAGTCTTGGTCGGGGCACTAGGGCACTAGACGTTCTTTGCGAGCTCCTGCGACTTGGCGACCACGTCTTCGATGGTGCCCACCATGTAGAAAGCCGCCTCGGGGATGTGGTCCAACTCGCCGCCTAGTATCTGATTTGGAAGACAAAACTCTAAATAAACTCTATGGTCTTTTATTTTCCGTGATATTCGACTAAGGTCAGCCGTTTCGTTACCTCCATGGATAAGTACTACTACTACTACAGCCTATTTGCGTTCCACTGCTGGGCACAGGCCCCCTCATCACGAGAGGGTTTGGGCTATAGTCCCCACGCGGGCCCAGCGCGGATTGGGAACTTCACACACATCTTTGAATTACTTCGCAGATGCGTGCAGGTTTCCTCACGATGGATGTTTTCCTTCACCGAAAAGCTCAGCGGTAAATTCAAATTGAATTTCGCACATGAATAAACTCAAGAGGTGCGAGCCTATTCGAACCTCAAACCCGCATGGGAGACGGCGGTGAAACCACTAATAGACCGGGAGATCTTGACACTGAATTCCGAACCATTTGTACCAGGCTGGCGAGTCTACAGGGGTATAATTACGTAATGACGAAAAGGAAAATCATGGTCATAGCGCCAGCACCGGGGGCCCAAACGCGTGAGCGTTAATCGAACGTGTCGCATAAATTACGAAAGTCGAACGATTTGTACCACAAAAAATCTTGTATTTTCCGATAGTTGATGAAAAACGAAGTAGGCGATCGCGTAATGCCATACTTCTCCGGCGCGGCCTACACCCCGCCATACCGACGCAAACATGTTAATTAAAAACCAAAAATTGAACCATTTGTACCAGGCTAATTTTTGCACGAATAATTGTCGTCGAGTAGCCATTCACGAAAATCACCATGCCATACTTATCCGACGGGGCCAAATGGCCGCCATACCGCTCCAAAGATGTAATTTTTTTTATCTATAAGCTACAATAAGTCTATAAGCTACTCATCATCATCATTATCATCATATCATCATCATCATCATCATCATCATCATCATCATCATCATCATCATCATCATCATCATCATCATAATCATCATCATCATGCTCACGACCGTTTTCAGTCACGGCGACTGGTTTACTGGGGCTGAGAGCGACGCTCGTGAGTGTTAGTGGTAGGACCTGGTGCTAGGTCCATCCGGGGTGGTACCACCGTCTTTCCCCGATAACCTGCCGCCAAATAGCAGTGCTCGCACTGTTGTGTTCCGGTAGCCGGTGAAATTTCTGGCGCAGAGGCATTCCATCTTAGGCTTCAGGGTAGGCAACGCATTCGAGATCTTATGGTTTCTTAATGGGGATCATAGGATTTCGGTGTCCATAGGCCGCAGCGACCACTTACCATCAGGTGGGCTGTGCGCTCGTTTGATTATACCATTGGTATAAAAAAAAACACTCGCTCCGTTAACAAAATCCATATTATCCATATTAATATTATAAATGCGAAAGTAAAGTCTGTCTGTCTGTTACCTCTTCACGCTTCAACCGCTGGACCGATTGAGATGAAATTTGGCATGGAGATAGTTGGGGTCCCGGGAAAGGACATAGGCTACTTTTTATCCCGGAAAAACAAATAGTTCCCGCGGGACCGCGATAACCGAATTCCACGCGGGCGGAGTCGCGGGCAAAAGCTAGTTAATATTATAAATGCTAAAGTAACTCTGTCTGTCTGTTACCTCTTCACGCTTCAACCGCTGGACCAATTGAGATGAAATTTGGCATGGAGATAGTTGGGGTCCCGGGAAAGGACATAGCTACTTTTTATCCCGGAAAAATGCGTAGTTCCCGCGGGAACGCGATAACCGAATTCCACGCGGGCAGATGCTAGTTTTAACATATAACCGCAGCTGATCGGGTTTTCAGCTCATCGCGCTTAGCGTCTATGAGTCATTTCTTCGAAGGCTTGCTCTTTGGTCAGCACAGTGTGTATCCACTTTGGACGGGCTCGAGCCAAAGTCTCAAAGTGGCTTAGCTGTTCTTAGCTTACTACGGCTTAGCTGTCAATTTCAAACCACGCGAAATAGCCAATGGCTGCCTAGGCTGACACCATCCCTACCATAATACGATAATATACTTCGCCAGGTATGACAGTCCGGTATTCTGTAGTCGTTTGGGTGTCACCCTTACGTCATTGCCACTGCTGTGTGTTGCAAGTGGTGTATTAAAATGATCCCCGACGCCCATGTATCCTGTGAGTGTTTCATTAAATTATTACGTTCATTTGTTTTTAACTTGGACAAGTTTTGTGTACTTAAACAAGTAAACGACAATTGTAATGCACAAATAATTAACTTTGCATTAAAAGTATTATAACGGCAGCAAATATTTCCTTCATTTTGTTTTATTGCAATAAAGTGGCAACTTCCTTTCGCGTCCTTCTATCATCGCACCTCTCGTCATCGGCAGGGTGTACGCGTCGGTTCTCTAGAACGTTTTTAGCGCGTACTATAGGCATTTGGAATGAACTCCCTGCTGAAATTTTCCCTCTGCGCTACAATATGGGATATTTAAAAAAGGGTGACATTAAATGTCTTCGGGACCGGCAACGCATTAGTAACGCCTCTGGTGTTACGAATGTCTATAGGCGGCGGTAACCACTTTCCATTAGGTGGGCCGTCTGCCTGTTTGTCCGTCTATAATAATAATAATAAAAACTCGACTTTGACGTGTGACACGTCACCCGGATCGTCAGACCTTGTTTTCTTAGACCATGATCGCTACCAGCGCCCACACGCGATGACCCGTTGAACAATAATATAATATATGTCACCTTCTGGAATCCTTTGATGGTCTCTTCAAGCTTCACAAGCTTGCCGATGTGGCCCGTGAACACCTCCGCCACCTAACAAATAATTCCAATAAAAATGCTTATCAACACATCAATCAATATTTATTTAAGCTTGATTGCACATAAAATTATAGTACAAATGGCGAACTTAATCCCATAAGGCATTCTCTGCCAGTTAACCATTGGGTCAAGCAGAAAACTTTGGTTAATGATGCGAGAGAAAAACTAAATAACAAGTGCGAGGACGTCTGTACCTGTAAATGTGTGTGTACCACTACGCGGGCCAACGATCCACTCTCCATCTCCGGATGAAACAAATGACGGTAAGGGCGAGTTGGGCGCGAGTTGCGCGCCGGCTAGATAGATTCAGGCGGGTGATTCCGTGGCCATTCTGTATGTAGTACTATTAAATATTCTGTGCTAGTGGTTTGACCTACCGCCTCTCATCGCAGAGGGTCACGGGTTCGAAACCGGCACGCGCCTCTGAGTTTACTCATGTGCGAAATTCAATTTGAATTTACCACCGAGCTCTTATCGGTGAAGGAATACGTCGTGACGAAACCGCACGCATCTGTGAATGTGATGATGGATGTGATTCAGGGATATGTGTTATGATGGTGGTTAGATAAAAATAGAAACATAACCAAAAAAACTGTTATTACGAGACGAGCCGCATGAAGGTTCCAAAATGTTAGATACTTTAAACGCGCTAATCTTGAATGTTTATTTATTTATCCAAGCGATCTCAGAAACGGCTTACGATTTTGACGAAATTAGCTGGGTCTCATATTAGAGAAAACTCGGTTTTAGCTATTTTCACGCGAGCCAACCTCGTTCGCCCAGGTCCTTATATTGTTATAGTCTTGGTATTATTATTATTATGTATGGCACGACCGAAAGAATATACCATACTTGCAAAAATGATTAGAAAGGAAAAGTCTACAATTGAGTACATTTATAAAACTCATCATCATCATCATTTCAGCCGAAAGACGTCCACTGCTGGACATAGGCCTCCCCCAAGGCTCGCCACTCCGACCGGTCCTGTGCTACTTGCTTCCCCCGGTTTCCCGCGACCTTATTCACACGCCAAGAAAAAGAGGTCGGGCTCTAATAGTGTGATTTAATTGGCTATTGGAGCCATCTAGCGGAGACTTTAAACAACTAACGCACAACTACCAACTTACACATTCAGTTGCACGTGGCGCTACTGTCTATTGTGTCTGGAGAAGAATGCGTAGTTCGTATATTTTCCGTATGAAAAGTTATAATTGCAAACACATATTTTTAGGTATATTATAACACAAAACTAGGGCCTATTCCCAGTGTCCGCGGCAGCGCGAACAAGTGGGAAAATGAGACCTAAACTTAGTGCGGACAAGGTACATTTCGCGAGGCCGTCTGATGTGCACAAGAGGGGAATATAAAATGAAAAACCGGCCAAGTACGTGTCGGGCCACGCGCAAAGTATAGGGTTCCGAAGTTGACGATGCCCCAGTACCTTTCTAAGACTTATTAGCATCTAGCTAGCCTGTGGTATGACGTGCCCGCCCGACGCCCCTGCCGCTCGAGAAAAATCATTGGTTTTTTAATCATTTCATAAGTTGGTCGACTATGACTCGTAAGTTTGTACAGCCTACTTAGCTGTGATAGTTTTCCTTTCAACTACGTTATATATGCCATAACCGTGATTTTTTTCAGCCATCCAAATACCACCATTTAGCTGGCAGGGGGGGGGGGGACGTGACTAACAAAAAATAGCACTTTAAAGCTTAATATTTCAATATTTCACAAACGCATCACTTAATCAAAAAATGGTTTTAACAAACAAACCCACAATATTTTTTAAGACCTATTCAACGATATGCCTCACCATGGGGTACGCAAGAAAAAAAAATCCCCTACTTTACGAGTAGGGGAGGTACCCTATAAAAATATATTTCAAAATTGTATTGTACTTATTGACTGAACGGCTTGGTTTTCGGGAATTAAGAATGTTTTAGTTTTAATTTCATCATCATCATCATCATCATCATCATCATCATCATCCATCTCATCATCATCATCGTCATTGTCATCGTCATCATCATCATCATCATCATCATCATCATCATCATCATCATCGCCACCCTATAAGTAGAGTAACATCATTTACTAGTATGATACGTAAAATAACAGTATCATACTGACAAAAATTTAAAACCCCAATAAGGTATTTTCGTCTCTCTATTGACCTTGAAACGAAAATCGTTCGCTCGCCAACAAAGTGAGGCCGGGCTTTGATACCGCGGTGTAGCCGACTACTGGCGACATCTATCGAACACCTTGAGAGTCCCCAGTACGCTCCTTTCTCCATACAAACGTAGTTACGTTTTATTCGCAAACTACTTATCAGATTGGCACCAAATTTTACAAGTAATAGTGGAGCAGAGATATTAGTGTCCAAAATACACTTTGATTGTAATAAATTGAATAACAAAGAAACTAGGACCATTTTAGTTTCCTCCATACAAACTTCAAAATTAAGTTTTTTAGCTGTAATTTAATTGTGTTTTATTTTACCATGACATTTACTAATTTCGGACACCCACAATAATGATTTTATTATGTGTACCAAGTTTCGAGTCAATCTGTTTATTAATTTGGGAATAAAAGAGAAAATACATTTGTATGAAAAGTTGAGAAACACCGTACGTACTGGGGACTCTAACACTGAACGCACTCTCCTAGAAGAGCGCCGTTGAGGTGCGTTTTCGTGCCCAGCGATCGATCATCGCCATTTTAAACATAAACATGTAAGTATATGTATGTAAAGCTATGAAGGCCTTGAAATGAAAATCCTTGCATTGACTGGCCAAGAAGTGAAGTGGCGCTTTGATATGACTAACTACTGGCGACATCAAACGGCGACCGCAAACAATACAATACATAACACAGCTAAAAGGGTTCCGCGATACAGGCCCTGAGTCTAGTGCGGAGACCACTGCCAATTCTTGTAACCTTATTATGCATAAGTTTAAGTACTTGTTTCTAATGTAAATTATTAATTGTATTTTGTGTAAAATTTGATTGTAAATAAAAATATTCTTATTCTTATTCTAACAATAAACTCTTACAAACTTACTCGTTCAGTTGCCTATGGCACCACCGTCCATTAGTTATTATGCACGTGTAACGTTAGTTTGTGGTTCTTCCACACGAACAAGTAGCAGACACTTTATAGGGTCAAGCAAAACCCTTTACTCAAAGAGCAAAACCACAGAATATTTAATAGTAGCAAAACGTAGTGACTTGATTGTAACGATATCTCCAGTTGCTACACCAAAACGGTAAAATTGTATTGAAACTTATTAAACATTGTATATATTAAAGGTTTAATAATTAAACCTAATGTACACATACAATTTATGGCAAATAAAGAACTATGACTATAACTATATTTTACCCACAGAATCAGCTATTTATTGATTTTAAGGGCCTATGTTGAAAAATAGTTGAAGCTATGGAGGCTTAGTCGCGCGCGTCCCGCGCGGGGCGTGCTCCCCCCGAGTGTTCCCGCGAAATTCAAAACACCTACACTAATTCTGATTTTGCGCTAGTTTGGTAAATAAAGTAGATTTAAATATCGAAGTCATTACTTTCGGATTCAATACAAAGTACGAAACAAATAACAAATTTATATATACCTACACAAACATTAGAAGCGAATATTTTATTTTTTTCATTTTAGTGGGATATAAAATTAATTCATTAATTTAAATTTAATATCTGTGATTAACAGGGATCGGAAATTCGGATACACATTTACCCAGAGTTTGACCGCGTGAACGGTATGGGGCCGGACTCAATTTAATGTTCCTATAAAAAAGTCCCGGGAATCCCGGAATTTCGAAATTTAGTGTATGCCTTGGTAGGTATACAGTCATAGTTATGAACTAAACATGTTTAAGTATTTTAAGTGTAGGACCCAATTATGAAAAAGTCTTCAAATAACTAATTCCGTGTGACCTATCTCTCTAGGCCATACGTACAACCGGTACTGCCTAAATCGGTATGGCCAGTACCTATACTACTACTACTACTGCCTATTTGATCACGAGAGGGTTTAGGCTATAGTCCCCACGCGGGCCCAGTGCGGATTGGGGACTTCACACACTTATACTAACATAGTCACAAAATAAAGTTGATGTGAGCATCTCAATTACCTTCGTGATTATAAAGATACACGTAGGTACAATGTTTTGTACATTTGCTTGATAGCCCAAATACATACCTATTATTTTATTACCTATTCATATGTGAAAATATTGCAGTTCCAATATTATTACAAAGGTACATATGCGTATTGAGTAGATAACCTCCTTTTTTGAAGTCATTTAATTATTCTCATTACAAAATCTTATTCATTTAAAAAATCAGGTAGATATTGAATATATTCTGTAATTAACAGGAATCAGAAATTCGGATACACATTTACCCAAAGTTTAACCGCGTGAACGGTATGGGGCCGGACTCAGTTTTTATTTGCCTATTAATATTCTCGGCATTTTCGGGATTCGTAAATTTAGTAACCAGGCCTCGAAATAGCTTATTTAGGTATGTATATACATTTATTTATTATAATTACTAGCCGATGCCCGCGAACTTCGTCCCGCGTAGACTTAGAATTTGCGTACCCGATGACACACACAGACTACACATACAGACAATTATAGTTATAGAAGTATTGAAAAATTGGTTTGCCCCGTGGAAAACCCATTCCCGTGGAAATATCGGAATAAAAAGTATCTTATGTTATTGCGGGGCCTCAAACTATCTCCATACCAAATTTCATCCAAATCGGTCCACTCGTTGCGACGTGAAGGAAGAGCAAACAAACAAACACATTTATAATATTAGTATGGATTTTTAGTGTAGGAATTATGAAAATCTTCAAATAACGAATTCCGTGGGACGGTCTACCTCGGCCATACGTACAACCGATATGGCCTAAATGGGCATGTTCTCTAGAATACAAAAAAAAAGTAGTTGTCACCCCCCAAGAGTAAGAGGGGGAGCTACGACGTAACAAAGATGGCGGCTGGGCCTTTTCTACTAGCATTATTTCTTGGTAACTACTGGACCGATTTTATCAAATAAGGTGTCATATGAAAGGTAATATAATGTAGATTGTTTGTTGTCTATATTTAGTCACGCAAAGTTAATATAAAATGAAATATTTATGAAAAATAACATTTTTATGAAAATTGCTTGTTTTCTTGCAGAAATAACTCGATAACTACCAGAATTATCAAATTTTAGTCTAATATAAAAGTTATAGCAAACATTTTTAGATTTTTAATGAATTTCAAATGATTACAATCGACCGGTAAATAACGAAGCAATCCAAGAACAGGACCAAAAATGAGAAATAATCCGGAAGAGCTTATTAGCAGTCAGTGAGTTCAAATAATTATATATAATTTTACATTCGGTTCTAGATGAATGAAATGAATTGAGTTTTGTTTTGGATTGGCTTCAAATGGGTTTCCTTAAAGTCATAATTGATAATAATCAATTTACATATATATAATCTGTGTATATAATAGGCAAAGGTGATTGACTGACGTATCAACGCACAGGCCAAACCCTTAAGGATAGAAACTTGAAATTTCGTACACGTATTCCTCTTATTCTTTATTATTCTTCATATATATATTATTTACAAGGGCTATTCGGGACGGAGACAAATCTAAAAAATCAAAGATCATCGAAATCGGTTCAGCCGTTCTGCAGTTATAAATGGTGTAACTAACACTATACATATTATAAAACAAAGTCCCCCGCCGCGTCTGTCTGTCAGTCTGGATGTTCACGATAAAGTCAAAAACCTTAAATAGTATAATTTAAATAGTAAATAAAGAGATATGTGAGAATTCAATTCAATTCATTCAATTCAATTAATTGTCAAATAATTTAAATAGTAAATAAAGAGACATGTGAGACTATTAGGAAAATAATTATATCATGAATGTTAAATTGTCATTGCATGATTTATTCTAATGTAAATTTAATATTAAACTTAGTTTTAAGATCAAACCTTGCTGCACCCAAATAGGGTCCATGTTTGTACTGACTACTTATTTTCTAAGAGCTATGTAATACCATGGTTGTCAAGGAATAAATGATTACTGATTATTTATTACCACTGAACGGATTTTAATGCAGTTTTCACTAATAGATAGAGTGGTTTCTAATCCAGCATAACTTGGTCTCTGCTACAAAACAATCCATGAGAATCCAGAGTTCTAAGTAAATTGGAAGGTTAAAAACTCGAAACCCTAGCTAGCTCATTTTGTGCTCTTGACACACACTTGACCGTTTCTTTGAAATCATTAAAATCGTATAAACCTGTTTATTCGGTAATTTAGGTCGGTCGGTTGTAATAATTTGAAATTCATTAAAAATATAGGAATTTTTCTACAACTTTTATAATAGGTAAAATTCGGTAATCCTATTATCTTTGAAAGAAAACAATCAATTTTCATAAAAATGTTAATTTTCATAAATATTTATTTATTTAAACTTTATTGTACACAGAAAACTTAGTGTACAAAAGGCGGACTTAATGCTTCAAGGCATTCTTTACCAGTCAATCTTTAGGCGAATCAGATTATATTTCATTTTCTATTAACTTGATGTGAACAAATATAAGACAAAAAATAATTTATATTATATTACCTTTCATATTTTCATTTTCTGACACTTTGTTTGATAAAATCAATCGATCCAGTAGTTACCGAGAAATAACGCTAGTAGAAAAATCCTGGCCGCCATCTTTGTTACGTCGTAGCTTCCTCCTGGCCGCCATCTGTGTTACGTCGTAGCTTCCCCCTTCATATACACTTAGGAGGTGACAACCACACTTGTATTCTGAAGAACGTGCCGATTTAGGCCATACCGGTCATACGTATCGCCGAGGTAGGTCAGGTCCCACGGAATTCGTTATTTGAAGACTTTTTCATAATTGGGTCCTACACTAAAAATACTTATCTATCTATACTATAATAAAAGAGCAGAACCCGGCGTGTCTGTAGATAGAAAGAAAAGTTCAAAAAAAGGAACAGGGGGTCTAAAGATGTATGGTAGACCACAAAACAGCGATTTTTAGAAATCTTTTCTGTCTGTCCTTTTGTGTCCGAAACTACTGAACCGATTTGAATGCAGTTTTCAAGGGTAGATAGAGCATTAGCAATATATAAGCTATGTTTGATTAAAATCGGATGTCGGAAAGAAAACTTATCGGCAATTTTACATTCCACGCAGACGAAGTCGCGGGCAGGAGCTAGTCATAAATAAATGTATAGAAATACTAAAATAAGCTTTTTTGAGGCCTGGTTACTAAATTTAGAAATCCTGGAAATCCCGGGAATTTTAATAGGCAAATAAAAACTGAGTCCGTCCCCTTACCGTTCACGCGGCCAAACTTTAGGTAAATATCTATCTGAATATCTGTTTTATTTTAATTAATACGATTTTGAAATGAGAATAGTTAACCGACTTCAAAAAAGGAGGCTATCTACTCAATAGGCATATGTACCTATGTAATAATATTGGAACCGCAATATTTTTACACATGGATAGGTAATAAATAATAGGTATTTGGGCTATCAAGCAAATGTACAACAGATTGTACCTACACGTATCTTTATACTCAGGAAGGTAAAAGATGCTCACATCGACTTTATTTTGTGAATAGGTAAGTATAGGTACTGACTTTTCACTACTGTTTAGAGTAATGCAGGGGAAAGAAGGCAGATCTAAGTCGAGATAAACAGGCGAGTCCCAAAGATACCAGCTTGTCAATTGCTGGCTTCCTTCTAAATACATAAATTTCATACCTACTTGATTAGGAAATTACATGGCTACCGAGGCCGCGCACAAAGTCAACCATAAATGATAGGTAAGTATTTTTAACTAAAACGACTAGTTCTCCAGTTCATAATCCATTAGCAATATTGAATGCGGTTACACGAATAAATCGTATAAATAAATAAGAAACTTAATTTTGCTTTCTCTCATACTACCGGCACTTTGCCGTCTTCTTTTTAAACTTTCCCATGCTTACTTCTCTTTATAATCACGAAATATTGATTACACACGAGCGCGATACGGAGCTGGGATTGTCGAGCACAGGTCCTACTGCAGCGAAGGTTTCTGGCCGACTGGCGTAGAGTGATGCGTATATAGGGACCTTGCACGAAAGAAAGAGATGGCAGCCCGCACGTCGGACGAAATAAAACAACGTAAGCGCCAAAGCCGAATTAAATTAATTGTAATTGATATATATATAAATATTGACATCTAGTATGATCAGTCTTTAGTTAATATAGATGTCTAGTTTTTAAGAAAGTCTCGAAGTCCTTTTCTTTGTCGTTAAGAAGCTTCAAGCACATTAAGATAATAGCAGCTGCGACTTCGTGATTTTTTTCTATCGAACAAAATTATCTCAGTCATGTTTTGGCCTTGATCAATCCTTCAAGTATATAATCAATATACACATATCCGAAAATCAGACTCCTAACGTGAGTACTTTACGAGTTCTACGCACCTAAAAATGGGTTTTTTATTTATGTATCCTCTTAAGAATGTTTTTCAGGTTTAATTTTTTTCGATGTGCTGAAAATTTTTTGTTTGGGTATCCGCTCACACCATCAATAAGTACCATACCGGCCCATACAATAGTACATTATTACAGAGGCCGCCAAGTAGCGCATTGCCGGACGAGTCAGTTAGAAGGCTGACCGAAGCGAACCCTTCTATTAGTAAGAGTCCGGCAATCGCAATTGCGGCCGAGGTATATAATGCTTTTCTCAAACAGCGAGGAAATACGTAAGGTCAGTCGGGGCAAGTGCGCCAGGATGGGGTAAGTGCGCCTAACGTAAATATATCGAAACCTATAAATATTATTCAACTAGTAGTTGGCTGTTTACAAGGCATAGGGGCGAAATAAATTTAGGCGCACTTACCCCACATCAGTATTTACTACTTCCATGATCGTGGATGTTTTGGACATGGAAGTTGTACTTATTACCTCCGTGGATTTGTCAGTTTCTCTACAGAGGTGTCTCAAATAGCAAGCGAATTAAAAAAAACACACACACGACAATAATGTTTTTGCTGGCCAAGGCCGGCAATGGACAGCCTCGCGTCTTCTTTTTTTGAAAGTAATACGAACATTTCCGAGCATGTTTGAGAAAAACTTTTTTTACCAACTCGAAAAACATTAAAAACCTAAAAACATGCTTACAGTCCATAGCTGATTCTGTGGGTGAAATATCATAAAACAACGTTTTGTTTCACCCCGTATATTTGGACATTTCAAAACAATTCAATTGGTGTATGTTTACTCTTATTAAAGCGAATATATTTTACCGCGAATGACGGCTTGAATCCAGAGCGACGCCACAAGATAAGTAATCGAAAGATTTCAGAATAGAATCCCGAGCGGAGCGACGGATTCTAACGTGAAATCTTGAGCTAGCGAGGGATTCAAGCTATTTAACCCAAGGCGTAATAGTACATTACACACCTAGGGCGGTCAAGTAAAGAAAGTCTCAGATCGCGGGTAATTGAGACCCGAGCCGGAGGCGAGGGCTATAATCTAGCGGTCTGAGGATTTCTTTACGACCGCCCGTGGTTAGTATAGGATTTTACGTCACCACCTGGCCGTGAAGAGGGATTTTTCGTAGCGCCCAAGAGCGGTAAATCCCGCTTTTCGGCCTGGTGTGACGTAAATAATTTTACGTAGATTATAGCCCTCGCCTCCGGCTCGGGTCTCAATTACCCGCGATCCGAGACTTTCTTTACTTGACCGCCCTAGGTGTGTAATGTACTATTACATCACCCTTCACCGTAAAGTGGGATTTTCTGCCCGCTACGCGGAGAGAAAATCTCACTTCTTGGCCAAGGCAAGACGTAAAACTTTTGACAAACCACGGGCGGTAATTCGTAAAGCCCCAAATCGCATATTTATAGAAACCTGCGATCTAGGACATTTACGAATTCACCACCCTAGGTCTGTAATGTACTATTAATACCATGTTGTACACTCTGCTTTTCACTCCTATGAGAAAATCAGTAGCAGTAGGGAGCAAAATCGTACCTTGCTCCCTAGCAAGCATTAGCTCCCTAGGGAGCAAAACCGTACGCACCAGCTGACAAGAAATGGCGAGGGAGCAAAAACGCATTTTCTCCCTCTAAACGGGGAAAAGGTAGATACCTACTCGTTTTCGAATAGGGGGTGAAAGGGTATACGTGCCTGGAAGGGTTGCGACAGGAAGCGCTGGATCTTGCGCGCGCGCGACACCGTCATCTTGTCGTCTTCCGACAGCTCGTCCATGCCCAGGATAGCGATGATGTCCTGAAGTGACTTGTAGTCCTGCGGGAACGCCAATCAGGGTTAATAGCATGATACAATAATATACTTCGCCAGGTATGACAGTCCGGTATTCTGTAGTAGTGTGGGTGTCACCCTAACGTCATTAGCACTGCTGTGTGTTGCAAGTGATGTATTAAAATAATCCCCGACCCCCATGTAACCTGCGAGGGTTTCATTAAGGCGGTTCATAGACCCAGCTCAGCCGTCACTGTCACTCGTGGGACGAGTGAAAGAGAAAGCGCTACGCACAGAACGCCCGATTTAGTTACTTTTTAACACGTTTTAATTTCTATAAAAATACCGTCTAAAAAAATGGCATTTATAAAGCTGTCGATGTATGCATATAATATGGATATTTTTTGTGTTATAATTAGTTTTGCACTGTTTGATATAATAAACTGGAGTAAAGTTGGATTAGCGGTTCGAGTTAGAGGTTACTTTGGAATTAAATTGTATCGAGCGAAGTTTCGTGAAACGTGTATCGAAAGCTGTCAATGTAAGGATGATATAATCAAATATAACATATGTTTTTTTCATATTTTTAACTTTTAACATTTCTTAGAAAAGTATGATCTTAAATGAGCAATTTGACGATGCTGGGTCAGGGAAGGGCCTTAAATTATTACGTTCATTCGTTTTTAACTCGTCCCATTTTGTGTGCCTAAACAAGTAAATGACAGTTGTAAGGCGCAAATCATTTATTTTGCATTACAACGGCAGAAAAGATTCCCTTCATTTTTGTTTTATTGCAATAAAGTGGCAACTCGACTTTGACGTTACGGTGACACGTCACCCGGATCGGCAGGCGTTGTTTTCTTAGACCATGGTTAATAGCTAGTCAACTTCGTGCCCGGCCCTCCCTGGGGGTAACAGACGGTCGGGCGGCAGGGGACCACGTGATATTGATGACGTCATACACCACAGCTTATACAAGCGCACGCCCGAGAAACTTTGCACGTGGGAACGGTGGCATCTATAGGAACCCGTAGTGCTCGGCGCCTATGATGGTGGGTTCCAATCAGGTCCATGTTACGAGGAGGAGTCAGCGGGCACACTCCACTCGTCTGCGGCATATCTCATTTCTCACCTGTAGTATCTTCTGCACGCCGCGCGCGACCCCGTAGCGCTCGACGCCTATGATGGTGGGGTCCAATCAGGTCCATGACGCGAGGTGGAGTCAGCGGGCACACTCCACTCGTTGCCTGCGGCATCTCTCATCTCTCACCTGTAGGATCTTCTGCACGCCGCGCGCGACGCCGTAGTGCTCGGCGCCTATGATGTTGGGGTCCATGACGCGCGACGTGGAGTCGAGCGGGTCCACGGCAGGGTACACGCCAAGTTCCGCGATGGCTCGTGACAGCACCGTAGTGGCGTCCAAGTGGGCGAAGGTCGTCGCCGGCGCGGGGTCCGTCAGGTCGTCCGCTGGCACGTACACGGCCTGGAGATGGAAAAAATCGATCGAGATTTCGAATTTATAAAGTAGGTACTTTACCCGCGAATTCTCCCGCGTGGTATTCGGCTCGGTAAAAAGCAGCCTATGTTTCACTGGGACTCCAACTAAGTCCAGCGGTTTAAGCGTGAAGAGGTACAGACAGACGGTTATTCGTATTAGTATGGTTAGGTCAGTAAAGGTTCCTAATTTCACAAATGAATATAAACTTTAGTCGGCGGACATTGACAGCTATCAACACCCATAAAACGTAAAACTAAAAACGTATTACTTATAATTACTTACCTAGGTAGGTATAAATGAAACCTAGATTACCTGACAGTTTACGTGTCACATTCTTTTGTTTGATAAATTTTGTAGGACTGGGGGCGATCGAGCCTTGTTCGGGTGAAAATAGATAAGACCTAGCTAGATCGATTTTTCGCTCCCTATACTTATTCCAAATTTCGTCCAAATCGTTAGAGCCGTTTCTGAGATCGCTTGGATAAATAAATAAATATATAAGATTAGCGCGTTTAAAGTATAAAGCTTTTATTTAAGTAGACTAGGCACAAGAAATGCTCGTGGCGCCGTTTCCGATGTTTGACGTAGTCGTATCGTAGTCTCATGCCGGTGGCCGCGTGGGCGGTGCCCAGCGGTGGGCCGCGCGGGGCGGGGTACCTGCACGCTGGTGATGGAGCCGGCCTTGGTCGTGGTGATGCGCTCCTGCATCGTCCCCATGTCGGTGGCCAGCGTGGGCGGTGCCCAGCGGTGGGCCGCGCGGGGCGGGGTACCTGCACGCTGGTGATGGAGCCGGCCTTGGTCGTGGTGATGCGCTCCTGCATCGTCCCCATGTCGGTAGCCAGCGTGGGCTGGTAGCCCACGGCCGACGGGATGCGGCCCAGCAACGCAGACACCTGGGGGACGAAATGTCGTCAATGTATCATTCGGATTTACCAAGGCACACTTACACTTCAGTATTCCAATAAGTACTATCGTACCAGTAGCTTTTCGAATTCTAGTGTTAGTGGTAGGAACTGGTGCTGGGTCCGTCCGGGGTGGTACCACCGTCTTTCCCCGCTAACCTGCCGCCAAATAGCAGTGCTCGCACTGTTGTGTTCCGGTAGGGGGTTAAGGCAGCCGGTGAAATTTCTGGCACAGAGGCATTCCATCTTAGTCCTCAGGGTAGGCAACGCATTCGAGATCTCATGGTTTCTTAATGGGGGATCATAGGATTTCGGTGTCCATGGGCCGCAGTGACCACTTACCATCAGGTGGGGCTGTGCGCTCGTTTGCCTATACCATTGCTCCTGAAGAAAGACTAGCAGACCCTTGATGTTGCCGACGACTTCCTGGAGCGACCTCGAGTTCTCGAGGTGTGTCCGACACAAGCGGCTGTTACTGACTAACTTTTATGTATCTAGTTTAAGTATGTAGCGGTAAAGCAATCCGCTGAGGCAAGCCGCATGGGCGCAGGGGGGTGTCTGTGACATCCAAATAAAGCGCCCATAGACACGCACCTCCGAGCCGGCCTGCGTGAACCGGAAGATGTTGTCCACGAAGAGCAGGACGTCCTGCCCCTCTTTGTCGCGGAAGTGCTCGGCGAGCGTGAGCCCGGTGAGCGCGACGCGCGCCCGCGCGCCCGGCGGCTCGTTCATCTGCCCATATACGAGCGACACCTGCCGGTAGCAATACCATGAGTTTACAGTGACCGTACTCGCTAGCGACTACGTAAAAGATTTGTATGATTTTTTTTAGTTCAACGAGTGACCGCTGTACTATTCTTCAGTATTGCTACGGGGGAGACTTGCGTTTGCGTCACAGAACGGCCACGGAATCGACCGCCTGAATCTAGCCATGATACTATGGAGGGTTGAAGTAAAGGAGCGCAATCTTTATAGTTCCAAAAGTGGACACCAAATTGGTTGGGGGCGCTGCGGTCGCCAGAAATGTCAAGCCACCTAGGCGGATAGTCTACAGTAGCGCCTTCAGATGGCGCTGCTACGGCGAACGCAGCGAAAACGGTTGTGAGGAGAGTGTGTTTTGTTTTGTTGCTTATCAAACCCGCTGGACACGTTTTCAACTGTTTCGCCATATAAGATTGCGCTCCTTACCAAGACACATTCCACATTCCATACATGATACAATAATATACTTCGCCAGGTATGGCAGTCCGGTATGCCATACCTGGCGAAGTATATTATTGTATCATGTATGGAGTGTGGAGTGTGAAATAATATACTTCGCCAGGTATGGCAGTCCGGTATTCTGTAGTATTGTGGGTGTCACCCTCATGTCATTCGCAGTGCTGTGTGTGGCTGTGTGTTGCAAGTGGTGTATTAAAATAATCCCCGACATCCATGTATCCTGTGAGTGTTTCATTACATTATCACGTTCATTTGTTTTTAACTTGTCCCATTTTGTGTGCCTAAACAAGTAAATGACAATTGTAAGGCGCAAATCATTTATTTTGCATTATAACGGCAGAAAATATTCCCTTCATTTTTGTTTTATTGCAATGAAGTGGCAACTCGACTTTGACGTAAGAGTGACACGTCAGCCGGATCGGCAGACCTTATTCTTTTAGCTTAGACCATGAATCTAGCCGGCGCGCAATTCGCGCCCAACTCGCCTTACCGTCATTTGTTTCATCCGGAGATGGAGAGCGGATCATTGGCCCGCGTAGTGGTACACACACATTTACAAGTGTACAGACGTCCTCGCACGCACACAGACGTCCTCGCATGCAAACATTGACACTTCATTCGAATTGTGCTCGAAAAGCTTTTATAGGCCGTGTCTGCCGTGTGCTTGCGTCCACCAGAGATTTCATGGATGGAAGTAATAGTACATCTGGAGCGAGTAGTCTCAATTTCGAAACAATAAAAATTGAGCTTAAAGACGTGAGCCCTAAGGTATTTATCGTTGACAATTCAATGTGCCCAATTTTGACGTTAAGCTCCTTTTGTCTTTATCTCTCGTTAAAAAGGTTAGATAAAGAGAGATACAATATAGCTTTTTATGCCCCTCACCCCCGGTCACCCTAAGTGAAATGTAACATCTTGTAAACACCATAGCAATAAATGAGTATGAGTATGAGCTGTCGCTCACCTTGGACGTCTTGTAGTCATCGGTGATGACTCCCCCCACCTTCATCTCGTTGTAAAGGTCATTGCCCTCGCGCGTGCGCTCGCCCACCCCCGCGAACACCTGCGCATACGTACATAATCTTAAATAATATATAATAGTACCTAAATACATTATTTCTAACCTGCTTCAAAAAAAAGAGAAAAAAACCGCCTTCAAACTCCGACAGACTGCGATGTCAATGTCAAGTTCGCTATATGATTATCATTTCTTTGGGTCGGTTCACTTGACACCAACTTCGCAGTCTGTCGGAGTTTGAAGGCGGTTTTTTTTTGTTATTTAAAAAATATTTTTCGGCTACAGTTTCCAAACATTGCCATAGAAATACATAAGTAACTCTGAAGTCTTCCAAATTGACACAAAAATCGTGCTAGCAAATTTTGAGGAATTCCCTAATTTTCTCATGGAACCCATCATCAGAACTGAACCAAACTAATATAGGACCAATTCAGAGACCTTTCGATTAAAAAAAAAACCATCGAAATCGGTGCACAATTGACGGAGTAATCGCGGAACATACATACAAAAAAAAACATACAGACGAATTGAGAACCTCCTCCTTTTTTTGAAGTCGGTTAAAAAATAAACGGCGGGGGCAGTGTCGGTGTACACGGCTGTTGCTTTTAACGTTTTATTTCACATATATCTAATATATAAAATTCTCGTGCCACAGTGTTTGTAACCAAACTCCTCCGAAACGGTTCGAGAGATTGTTATGAAATTTGGTGTGTGTTCAGTAGGTCTGAGAATAGGACGTAAGCTATTATATATTATATTTCATACCCAAAAAAATGAATTCTAAGGCGGTACGAAGTCCGCGGGGTCAGCTAGTATTATATATATTTGTAAACTCGATAGGCTTTGACCAAAAATTTTTTTGGAGACGTTTAGAATGCCTCCAAAAGTCAGCCATTTTCTTTTTTGCAATTTTGATATACCCAGTGTCACTCTCACGATTAAGACGAACCTAACGACACCTCGCGTGCCATCCATCAAGCCATTTTGGCTACACAGCGTGCCAAAGAAATATACATACATACACTCAAAAAACATAACCCTCCATCCGGCGCAGTCGGGTAAAATGACAAATATTCAGTGCCGAAAATAGGTACAAAAATAAGGAGTATACACTCTACAGCATTTGCAAGTTAAAATTGCACAACCGTTACGTTTTTGTGTTACGATTGTGATTATGACGTGGCCAAATCCCGTCTCCGGTACAGTACACGTCACCGCTGTCGACTAATAACGGTACACCACGGAGCAAACGACCCCTAAAAACAGGGAAGCCAATAGGGAAATAATCAGTATACTTTCTACAGTCCAATGTGTGAGATCTTAACTTTAGATGCCCGTTTAGAAGGAGAATTAATTGTGGAGTCTGGGTGTTCTGTGTTAGTTAACTGTGGTATTCTCTTGAACAAACTTTGTTTTCCTGATTTGCTTACTTCAAATAGCTGTTAACCCATGATGACAATTGTGAAGGTGAATTGTTACAAACAACGCGACACTGCTCAAGGAACTTGGGAAAAATGACATTGAATAAGTGTAATATTGAAGAAGGACATTGTAAAACTTGGAAAAAGAGGTGAACGAGTTTTAGAAATCTGTGATTTTGATTTTGGAGGTTAGTGTTTGTGATTGAAGTGACTTTTTAAAGTAGTATCAGACGGGAAAGAACGAAGGAGTAAGCGAGAGAGCGCGGAGGAATCTATTTTTCGAACTTCATCAGAAAAGTGAAAATTACTTGGTACCTAGAAGATGAAGATACTTCTAGCCATCTTAGGGGTAGTGACGTTGGCGTATGCGAAAGAGGACGACATAGACCCAGTTATAGGAATAGACTTAGGCACCACTTATTCCTGCGTCGGTATATATAGACGCGGTAAAGTGGAAATAATTGCTAATGATCAAGGGAACCGTATAACTCCCTCCTACGTGGCGTTCAATGGAGCCGAGGTGCTTGTAGGTGACGCTGCGAAAAATCAAGTCACAAGCAACCCTGAGAACACGGTCTATGATGTCAAACGGCTTATAGGCAGAGAATGGAACGATGAAATAGTGAGAAAAGACGCTAAAAACTTCCCTTTCAAGGTTATACATAAGAATAACAAGCCTCATATCTCGGTTAATACTGCTAAAGGCGAGCATGTGTTCGCACCTGAAGAGATATCAGCAATGATTCTTAAGAAAATGAAAGAAACTGCCGAGGCGTATCTCGGCCGGAATGTAACACATGCTGTAGTTACAGTTCCAGCTTATTTCAACGACGCACAGCGTCGAGCCACTAAGGACGCCGGCACTATTGCAGGCATTAACATTATAAGGGTCATCAATGAGCCAACAGCAGCTGCGATTGCTTATGGTCTGAATAAACAGAATGGAGAAAAGAATATCTTAGTATTCGATTTGGGAGGGGGTACTTTTGATGTATCTCTTCTCACCATTGATAACGGAGTCTTCGAAGTTATTGCCACGAACGGAGATACTCATTTAGGTGGAGAAGACTTTGACCAGTGCGTCATAGACTACTTCATAAAAATGTATAAGAAGAAAGGTAAAGATGTAACGACAGATCTGCGTGCAGTTCAAAAACTACGACGAGAAGTCGAGAAAGCTAAACGAGTACTGTCTTCCAATCACCAAGTGAGGATAGAGATTGAATCATTCTTTCAAGGTGAAGACTTGTCGGAGACCCTCACTAGAGCAAAATTTGAGGAACTAAACATGGACCTGTTTAAATCTACACTCAAACCTGTACAAATGGTATTGCAAGATGGTGAAATGACCAAAGAAGAAGTAGATGAAATAGTTCTCGTAGGCGGTTCAACGAGAGTGCCTAAAATACAGCAATTGGTAAAGGAATTCTTTGGTAAAGAGCCCTCTAGAAGCATCAACCCTGATGAAGCTGTCGCGTATGGAGCTGCAGTCCAAGCCAACATCCTGAGCGGTGGTGAAGATACACCACTTTGTATAGACGTAAATCCTTTAACGTTAGGCATTGAAACTGTGGGAGGTGTTATGATACAACTGATTCGTCGTAACACGGTGATACCAACAAAGAAATCACAAATATTCTCGACAGCTAGTGATGATCAACGCACAGTCACCATAAAGATCTTCGAAGGAGAACGACCTTTGACCAAAGACAATCATTTGCTTGGACACTTCGACCTGAACGGTATACCAACCGCTCCAAGAGGGACTCCTCAAATTGAAGTCACGTTCGAGCTCGACGTAAATGGAATTCTGCAAGTATCAGCAGAAGATAAAGGTACAGGAGCGAGAGAAAAGATCGTAATCACGAACGACCAGAATCGGCTCTCAACTGAGGAAATTGATAGAATGATTAAAAACGCCGAGGAATTTCTTGAAGAAGATAAGCAAGTCAAAGAGCGTGTGGAAGCTCGAAATGATTTAGAGAGTTATGTTTACTCTGTAAAAGAACAAGTAAAGGATCTAGAAGTTGACGAAGCACTTGGAAATGTAATTAAATGGCTGGATAATAATGTCGACGTAGAGCCTGAGAAATACAAAACACAAAAACAAGTGTTGGAAAATGTAGTACAGACTTTATTTGCGAAATCAAACCAGAAAGGTACTGTAAATGAAGACTTGTAAACTAAAATTAACAAAAAGAAGTAGGTATTCACTTAAATAATAAACCAAACGAATGTTACGTTTAGGCTACAGACCGTGCTAAATAGATAGGTAAATAACATACATAATTAAACTCGAAAATTATAACCATTTTTCTGGCGCAATCAGGTAAAAATAAGTCATCTTTGTGAAGGTATAATAAAAATACCTAAGGTTTAAGTGTTTGAAAAACTAGTAACTTAGTATAAATACATTTTTGTAAACAAAATCTTATTATATTCAAAACCTATATTTAGTTTGTTTTATTTATATTCCTTTGCACTGTTAGTTTACGCCAGTTTTGAAAATTTAGAGCGCGATTCAAATTTGTTAACTTCAAGTTAGTTATGCGGGACTGTTATTCCCACACGGCGATGTGGTTCAAAAGGCTCGAAATAAAAAGACGCCCAAATGTTTGCTCTTGAAAGCGGCGATACGAATCTTGAGAGCGAGTGGTCACTGTTAGCTTCTATGCGTTCCAAAACGATCTACACTATTTTCTATTTGCTGTGTCTATTTATTCTATTTGGCCTCAAGATTCGCCACGCCTACTTTCCTGTTTATTTTCTTCTATTTTCTTAAAAACTATGCTATCTAGGTTTTTCCTTATTACTATATCTTATGCACTATTACTTAATCTATATGTTGAGACATTCGTAATGCCGCTACATGCCTCTGCGGCGTCACAAATCAAAATAATCGCGGAAAATTCGCGCTACTATTTAAATTCACTCACACATACAAAGATGGTGTCAATCTATAAACGACTCTATCTGTTTCGTGCGACGGTCTCTATTTTAACGCACGAGTGCGTAGCCGGTCTGTCTATCTCTGTCGTGCTCTCTGTGGGTCTCTGTCCCCCTACACGCGTTCGAAACCGCGGTGCGGAGGCGCTTAGCGACGCGTGTAAGGCCTTCAGCCAATCATGGCTTGCCGTTCCCTTGAACGGCTGAAAACCTTACCGACAGGAAAATAGAGTCCATTTCTGTTACCTCTTACCATTGTTAACCGCATCGAAAGTTTGTCTTGCGATTACACCGTTACCTTTCGATTTGGACTTTATTTCCCGGCGCCGAGGGCGTCTTATTGTATGTTTTTATGTAAACACGTGCCGAATCTGAACTCTGGCGAGTTCAATGTCGGCATTTGTTTGTTATGCCTAATAAATTGTACCATATAGGCATACCTATGTGCTATCTTATTCTATTGGGATATTGGGGAACCTAAACTATTCTTTATTATGAAATGAATTCTTATAACTATCTTATCACTATGCTTACCTATCTTAGCCTATATGAAACTTTGTATTTATTAAAAAATAACTTAAAACTATCCTAACTATTACATAACACTTATTCTATCACTTTGTTATATTGTGTCCTGCACACTATCACTTTGTTATATTATGTCCTGCACATTCTCCCGCCCGTGTCGACGCCCGTCGACACCTCGGCTTCTTGTGCAGGGACTTCTTTATGCGTTGCGACGTCCAGCTTGATGAGCTTCTTCGCCGGTCTCCGTAGGATTCCAGCCTGGGTCTTGACGTCGACGGCTCGTGTTATGTTATCTGGACCCGGGTAGGTTGTGACAATTCTTCCCAGCGGCCATGTGTTTCGGGGTAGATTCGAGTCGGCTAACACGACTATGTCGCCGACCTCGAGCTGTGGGCCCCTGGAGTGGGGCTCCCGCCGGTGTTGTAGGTCCGGCAGGTACTCCCGCATCCACCTCTGCCAGAAGTGGTCTGCGAGACGCTGTGTGGCTCTCCAGTGACTGCGTGAGATGAGGTCGCTGTCACTGAAATCGCCCGGTGGTGAATCGATTGCTGAGCCCCCCAATAGGAAGTGATTGGGGGTGATGGCCTCGGGGTCTTCAGGGTTCACGGACACATGCGTTAGAGGCCTGCTGTTGACTGTATATTCGGCCTCCGCGAGCAATGTGAGCAGCGTTTCCTCGTGTGGTTGCCGCTCCTGGAGGGTGGCGGCGAGGGCTTTCTTCACGGCCCCCACCAATCGTTCCCATGCTCCCCCCATGAATGGGGCGCCTGGAGGAATAAATCTCCAACGAATTGACCTCTTGCTGGCTTCTTCCTGTGTGCTTCTTTCTATGCTTTCTCGTAGTTCCTTGTCGGCCCCGACGAAATTGGTCCCATTGTCTGACCATATCTCGCTCGGACAGCCCCTTCTGGCGATGAACCGCCGTAGCGCCATGATGGCTGCGTCGGTGGTGAGGGACCCCGCCAACTCGAGGTGGACCGCTCGCGTGGTGAGGCACGTGAAGAGGGCCACGTACCTCTTCTGTGTGGAGCGGCCGACGGTCACTGTGATCGGGCCTAGGTAATCGACCCCGGTAAAACTGAAGGGTCTTCGATGGTGGGCCAGTCTTGATCCCGGGTGGTTTCCTGTGGCTGGCTCCACTGGAGTGCTTCGTCTCCTGCGACACCGGAGGCAACTGGTTACGATTGTTTTCACTGTTGGCCGCAGCCGCAGCACGAATAGGCGCTGGCGGCATTCGTTGACCACTGCTTCTGTTGACGCGTGGTTCAATCTTCTATGTATGTATTATATGTACAGTCGTGCGGCGCGGTGATTCCCGTCGAGTACGATCGGGTGTTTCGTATCGTACGGGATTTCTTCTGTCTTCTCTATTCTCGATTTCAGACGTATGAGGCCGTCGATTTCCTGTACTGCTAGTGTGTACAGCCTGCTGTGAGTATCAACAGGCTGTCCCTTTCCGAGATTATCTATTTCACCGGCGAACGATTCCCATTGACTCGTTCTAATTATTAGCTTTTCAGCGCTTTTCATAAGTTCGCCGGGTATCGGTATGAACTTTTCTTTTTCAGCTAATTTTTTCTCCGGAACTATTTTCTTTTTTCCATCGGTTTTCCTCCAATCTGGATCTTTTTCTGTATTTTTCTTCGTTCTTTTGTAGTTGATTTTTTCTGATTTTTTCTTCAATAATTCGATGAACTGTAGTACTCTTGCTGTGGCTCGTAGGTATTTTTCCCACTTGGAAAATCTTGTTATATCGGGAATGGGAATTTCCCGTTTTTCTTTAGTCTTCACGAGGTTGACCTTTTCTTCACCTGTCGAAATGGACTTTTCTATCTTCATGTCTTCAGGCCAAAACTCCTTTTCTTTTTTCAGGAACTCAGGCCCCTGAAACCATCTATGTTGTACGCTGAAGTTTGCAGGTACTTCGCGTGTTGCGTCGTCGGCGACGTTCTCGCTGCTCGGGACCCACCGCCACTCTGAGGTTTTCGTCAGTTCTTCAATGGCGGCTATTCTATGTGCCACGAAGGGTTTGAAAGATCGGGCTCCCGCCCGTATCCAATGTAGGGCGGTCCTACTGTCGGTCCAGAAGTATCGTCGATCTGGCTTTTGTTGATGTTCTTCAATGACTGTGGCAGCCATTCTTGCCCCCATGACCGCAGCCTGTAGCTCGAGCCTCGGGATTGAGTTCAACTTCACCGGGGATACCCGGCTCTTCCCGACTATGAGCGAGGTGTGGACGCTTTCAGGAGTCTTCACTCTCCAGTATAGGGCCGCTGCGTAGGCGGCCTCGCTAGCGTCGACGAATGTGTGGAGCTCTATTTCGGTGTCATCTCTACTGTAATGTAGATAACACCTCGGAATCTTCAGGTTTTTCAGGACCTCGAAACGCTGAAGCCATTCTTCCCATTGGCTTTTCAGATTATCTTCTATGACTATATCCCAGTCTGTCCCGCTCTTCCATATCTCTTGCAGGATCTGTTTCGCTTTCGATGTGACTGGAGACACCAAGCCCAGGGGGTCGTAGAGTGACATGACTATTTTCAGTATCTTCCTTTTTGTGACGTGTTCTGTACTGAAAATTCCTTCTGGAAGTCGCGCCAAGTTCAAATTGAACTTTAAATCGTCCGTCGCTGTGTCCCACACCATGCCGAGTACTCTTTCTGTGGTGCCGGGTGGCTCGATGAGTACTTCGTTTTCCGACGAATTTTCCCCCATGGCCTTCTGCACGAGGGGTGAGTTAGATTTCCACCCTCGTAGTTCGTAGTGCGCCTTCAATTGTATTTCTCGTACTTTTCTTGATACTTCTATGGCTTCTTTTTCGTTGTTGAAGCTTGCTAGGTAGTCATCGACGTAGTGATTGTTCACGATTGCATCGCAGGCTTCAGGAAACTGTTCTTGATACTTCAGTGCGTTCACGTTTTTCACGTAGATTGCTGTTGCAGGCGAACACGTCGCTCCGAATATGAGTGACGTCATTCTGTATTCTTTTATTTCGCCGTCTGTACCTCTCCAGAGGTATCGAAGTGCATCTCTATCTTCTTTTCGTATCTTCACTTGCATAAACATTTCTTTGATGTCTGCTGTAACCGCCACCGGCGCCTGCCTGAAACGCATGAGCACGCCGGGCAGTGATTGGAGAAGATCTGGCCCCGTCAACAAGTGATCGTTGAGGGACACGCCCATCGCTTTTGCCGCCGCATCGTGAACTATTCGAACTTTTTCAGGCTTCAGTTTGTTCAGGACGGCAAAGTGGGGTAAGTGCCACGTTCTTCCTTCTGTGGCTTCTGTTGGAGCTTCTTCAGCGTAGCCCTTTTTCAGGAGCATTTCTATTTGTTCATGGTACTTTTTCTTCATTTCAGGATCTTTCTCTATTTTCTTTTCAGTGCTGAAGAGACGATTTTCTGCCATTTTTCTATTCTTTGGCATTACTATATCTTCTTTCTTCCAGATGAGTCCCGTTTCATAGTGACCATCTTCACGCTGTACTGTCTTCTTTTTCAGTTGTTCTTGAGCTATTTTTTCAGGATCGCTGTTCGGTAAGCTTGGGTTGATCATGAGTGATTCGATGGCGAAGAAATCTCGTAGTTGTTTTTCTATGTTTTCAGTGCTCGATGATTGTTTGGAGCTTTCTTCGGCGTTTCTTCTAAGCTTCTTCTCTATTTTTTCAGGAGTGCTGAATATTGTGTTGATGCGGGCCCCCAGACTGGTTGTCGATGTGCCATGGAGTACCCAGCCCAGAGGAGTTTTCGATGCTACTGGCTGATTTCTCCGGCCTCGGCGTGTTTCAGAGGCCAGAAGGAGGTGCCAGTTGTCCTGGCCTATTATTATCTTCGGTGCTGCCTGGCTGTAGACTAAGTGGTCTTGAATATCTTCAAGATGGGTGCAGCCCCGGAGATCGCTGTGACTTATCTTCTGTGGTGAGAGTTTCAGGTGTGTAATTGTTCGCGCCTTGACCTCTTCTATGTAATTTTCGGCTCCTTTCAATTTCAGGATTACTATCTGTGAGTCTTCGTGAGAGATCTTCGTGTTGCCGATTGCCTCTATATTGAGTTGACTAGACGGTCCGTTGGCTCCGACGCGTTGAGCTATTTCTTCTTCTATTATTGTTATTGTTGAACCGTCGTCCAGCAGAGCGTACGTGTTTATTTTCCCTCGTGGCCCCACTATTTGTACCGGAACTATCTTCAGATAGGCGCTAGGAGATTCACCTGTCGTGTTCGCGATGACTTCTTTCTTTTCTGTTTCTTCATTTGGCGGGGTGCGGTTTTCCCGCACAAAATGAAGTAGCGGGTGGTGAGTGCGCCTGCAGCCATCTTCACTGCAATGACGCGCCGGGCATGAATGTCGGCCCGTGCGCTTCCCCAGGCACCTGTAGCAGAGCTGCTTTTCTTTTGCTATTTTCCATCGTTCATTGCAGTCCGTCTTCGTAAAGGCGTAGCAATTATTAGCTACGTGACCAATCTTGCTGCAGATCGCGCAAGCTTCCTTTTCTGTGGTCGTTTTCTTGCTGTTTGGTACGATGTTCGTCGCGTAGCTTCGATACTGAGGTTTATGTTGTGCTGTAGAAGTCATAGGCTTCTTATAGGTCGTGTCTACGTATGTTGTAGACTCAGGTTGTGCGTAGGGAGCGCACCGTTCAGCTTCTCTGTTCAGGAAGCGAGCCAGCTTGAGTAGGTCTGGCTCATTCGAAGGCTGCTCCGCGGCGAAGTCGAACCATCTGTATTTCACCGCCGGAGTTAGTTTCTCTATTGTTGTCTTCGTGACTTCCGGGTTGTATAAATAGTACGCTCGGTCGAGAGCTCGAAGTGTGGTGATTATATTATTCACCTTCGTGGCGAACACGCAGATATCTCTGGCGTTGTCTGAAGGCCGGGGGAGCGTTTTCAGTCGCTCTAACTCGGCCATGGCGATCGCGTCCGGTCGCCCGAATCTTGATTCTAATGTGCGAAGTACGTCGTGAGGCCTCGAGCTATATATGAGTAGGCTTTCGACGGCTTCCTTGGCTTTTCCTCGAAGGCTTCTTCTGAGTCTTGTCAAATTCTCAAATTCGCTGTATGTTTGCTGGGTTTCTATATAGGCCGCCCGGAATGACAGCCACTCTTGATATGCGCCTGTGAAGATCGGTAGTTCGTGGAACATTCTCGAACTATTGGGTGCTTTTGCCGCTGACGCTATAGCCAACGCCAGTTGCGACAAATCTATCTTGTTATCGGTCGTAATCTGTTGCGTCGGTTGTTGTGGCGGTGTTTCGACGAAATATTGTTGAGCCGGCTGCCACATTGGAGGTGGCAGGGGCTGTTGCTGTGTCTTCTGTGGTGGCGGCTGCTGCGGGGTCGACTGTGGCAGTGGCGGTCCGATACTGTTGAGTGGGGGTGATCGCCGTGCCTCTTCAGCCGTACGTTCTATGTGAGCCGCGCTGTTCTGTATGATGTTTACTTCCTCGTTGAGGTGCGCCATCCTGTTCTGAAGCGATTGCGCCTGTTGTTGAATTCCGTCCGCTCTGTCTTTGATCGTTTGTGCCTCTTCTATTACCGGAGTGAAGCCTGCTGATTTGAGCTGTGAGGTTTCTTCGACCCAGTCTTGAACGCGTTCTCTGTTGTGAGGCTCCGATGCGATCGTTTCTTCATCTGTGTCGGTTTCAGCGTCCACCATGGATAATTGATTTTCAGCCCGCTGAATCTTGAGCTGAAGAATCTCGTCCTGAATCTGGCAGCGACGTATTGATTTCGTTGATCTTCGGCTGCTCGCCTTCTTGCTTCTAGCCTGTGGTGGGTGTACTGCTTTCATCGGTGACATGGAACGTTTCTTTGACTCTTCTATGGCCGTCCTTGCCCGTTGCATGACGCCGTCGTCCAGCAATGGACTGGAAAAGGCGTCCGGTCGTAGCGGTCTCCTTTCTCCGGGCGACGACTCACGTACCGTTCTGTAGCCTGGTGCTACGGCGCGCGTAGCAGGTTCCATAGTGCGTAGAGGTGCTACGGGTTCTGTGGAGCGTAGCGGTGGTGCTGATTGTTGTGTCGGTCGCGGGGATCCGATGGTTGTGGCCGACGATGGTGCGGACGTCTCTGTGGTGGTGACTGTGGAAGCTTTACGGCTTGTCGTTGACCTTGTGATGGGCATCTTCTTGATTTTCTTTCTTCGATGTGGAACAGCCTCGACGGAATCTTCTTCCCGGCGACTATTACTGCTCCGGCGATCTTCCACGCTGGTTGGAACGGGCTCGACGGAATCTTCTTCTCGACGACTATTACCGCTCCGGCGATGAAAAATCTTCTATAATCTTCTAATCCGGTTCGAAGGACCAATATGCGGGACTGTTATTCCCACACGGCGATGTGGTTCAAAAGGCTCGAAATAAAAAGACGCCCAAATGTTTGCTCTTGAAAGCGGCGATACGAATCTTGAGAGCGAGTGGTCACTGTTAGCTTCTATGCGTTCCAAAACGATCTACACTATTTTCTATTTGCTGTGTCTATTTATTCTATTTGGCCTCAAGATTCGCCACGCCTACTTTCCTGTTTATTTTCTTCTATTTTCTTAAAAACTATGCTATCTAGGTTTTTCCTTATTACTATATCTTATGCACTATTACTTAATCTATATGTTGAGACATTCGTAATGCCGCTACATGCCTCTGCGGCGTCACAAATCAAAATAATCGCGGAAAATTCGCGCTACTATTTAAATTCACTCACACATACAAAGATGGTGTCAATCTATAAACGACTCTATCTGTTTCGTGCGACGGTCTCTATTTTAACGCACGAGTGCGTAGCCGGTCTGTCTATCTCTGTCGTGCTCTCTGTGGGTCTCTGTCCCCCTACACGCGTTCGAAACCGCGGTGCGGAGGCGCTTAGCGACGCGTGTAAGGCCTTCAGCCAATCATGGCTTGCCGTTCCCTTGAACGGCTGAAAACCTTACCGACAGGAAAATAGAGTCCATTTCTGTTACCTCTTACCATTGTTAACCGCATCGAAAGTTTGTCTTGCGATTACACCGTTACCTTTCGATTTGGACTTTATTTCCCGGCGCCGAGGGCGTCTTATTGTATGTTTTTATGTAAACACGTGCCGAATCTGAACTCTGGCGAGTTCAATGTCGGCATTTGTTTGTTATGCCTAATAAATTGTACCATATAGGCATACCTATGTGCTATCTTATTCTATTGGGATATTGGGGAACCTAAACTATTCTTTATTATGAAATGAATTCTTATAACTATCTTATCACTATGCTTACCTATCTTAGCCTATATGAAACTTTGTATTTATTAAAAAATAACTTAAAACTATCCTAACTATTACATAACACTTATTCTATCACTTTGTTATATTGTGTCCTGCACACTATCACTTTGTTATATTATGTCCTGCACATTAGTCTTGTTACTTAAACACGAAATGCAAGTAATGATGTCACGAGTGAAACGAGCTACGAAATGTACATTCTATTTAGGTGTTAGGCTGCGCTTCCACCAAAAATGAGCGAGGATGTGTTGCGAGGGATGTGTTTTTCATCAACCAATAGAAACACTTCGTTTAACTATCCTCGCTCCGCTGTAAATAAATGAATCATGCTCATCTCTGGTGGAAACGCAGCCTTAGGGTAGGAATTGAAACGGTAGAGAATTCCGGTATGAAATGCCATCTCGACTTCTTTTCTCTGCCGCATCCAGTCCCAGAAAGTTCTGGAGTGGCGTCCGCGAACCGGTAGACGAGCTGTCGGTAGGCCTCCAACAAGATGGAGTGACGACCTTGTAAGGTCGCGGGAACGCGGTGGATGCGAGTGGCACAGGACCGGTCTGAGTGGCGCGCCTTGGGGAAGGCCTATGTCCAGCAGTGGACGGCTTTCGGCTGAAATGATGATAATCCAGTCCCCGCCCCGACGTATAGTACGACTTAGAAGGCGCGCGGTGAATCACTTAAGTCTGTTATCACTCAATCCACGCGCTTTCTAATTTGTGTAAACCTTTACCGAGAAGCCTCCGTGCGCCTTGGCCACGTTGTTGATGAGCTCCATGATGAGCACCGTCTTGCCGACGCCCGCGCCGCCGAACAGCCCGATCTTGCCGCCTGACGACAATCCACGTGTTAACTCACCCCCACACTGGGACGTAAGCACAGAATTTTAGTACTACAAACATCTACGTAGCCCCAGAATGGCCACGGAATCACCCGCCTGAATCTAGCCGGCGCGCAACTCGCGCCCACTCGCCTTACCATCATTTGTTTCATCCGGAGATGGCGAGTGATTCGTTGGCCCGCGTACTTACCAGTACACACACAACACATTTACAAGTGTACAGAAGTCCTCGCACGCACACAGACGTCCTCGCACACAACATTGACACTTCATTCGGACTGTGTTCGAAATCTTGCTTTTATAGGCCGTGTCCGCCGCGTGACCTAAACTCTTTCTTTCGTCTCGCTCCCCAACGTCTGTCGCACCTCGTGGACGGTCGGGCACGAAGTGGACGACCTATAGGCACCGAAGTAACCTTCCGCTCCGCACACGAGCACAGCGCACGTACCCTTGACGTAGGGCGCCAGCAGGTCGACGACCTTGATCCCCGTGACGAGGATCTCCTGCTCCACGGACATCTCCACGAATGGCGGCGCGTCGGCGTGGATCGGCGCGAACTTGTCCGTCGCCACCGGGCCGCGCTCATCTGCAGCACAGAATATTCAAGTAATAAGCACCAGAATGGCCACGGAATCACCCGCCTGAATCTAGCCGGCGTGCAACTCGGGCCCAACTCGTCATTTGTTTCAAGGGTTACAAACGACCCTACTTGCAGTCTTTGCCGGCCTTATGCCTCACCTATGGGCTCCCCGATGACGTTGATGATGCGGCCCAGCGTGGGCTCGCCCACTGGGATGGTGATGGGCGCGCCCGTGTCCACGATGGGTTGGCCTCGCACCAGCCCCTCCGTGCCGTCCATGGCGATCGTGCGGCACGAGCTCTCGCCGAGATGCTGAGCCACTTCCAAGATTAGACGAGGCGCTGAAAAGGAAAGCGTTTAAAGCAAAAAAATATGGACAATCTAATGAAGGTAATCGGGAGTGAATCCGCCGCTAAAGGCGCTTCCTGTTCTGCGAGGTACAATGATGCCGATTTAGCACATCATGTGGACGCTAAACTGGCAACACTGAGGTCTCCGAAACGTCAAATGTCACAGTGACATTTGACACTATTGTGTGAAATGACATAACGTTTACATTCACAGCCACCACCATGCAGATAGTGGCGACAACTAGTGAGCAGGGCGTATATTCGATGTGGTAAATAGGGATCTCGCTGTTCCCTATAGGATCGCTCACGCGTCAAGTTGAACTTCAAATCTAGCTGATTAAAGTCCACGTGACGCGTGAGAGATCCTATAGAGAACAGCGAGATCCCTATTTAAAGACATCGAATATACTTAGCCCCAGTAATACAGTGGCCCTCATTAGGTAAGGTATTGGGGCTTGGTAATGAGGCATAGCAGATAACCTTTGAGTCCCCAATCCGCACTGGGCCCGCGTGGGGACTATAGCCCAAAACCCTCTCATGATGAGGGGAGGCCTGTGCCCAGCAGTGGGACGCAAATAGGCTGTAGTAGTAGTAGTAGTAGTAGATAACCTTTGAGCAGTAAGCAGCAGTTTTAGGCAGTAAAACCTGACTGCGTGTAAACTCAACTTCGGTTTGTGTGTTTTGTTAAAAATACCAGGACACATTTAAGTAATACAGGTTCTTAGTAGACTGCATCGAGCCGTGCCTATAAGCCGTGGTGGTCTAGTGGTTCGAACTGCCGCCTCTCATGCAGAGGGTCGGGGGTTCGATTCCGGCTCGCACCTCTAAGTTTACTTATGTGTGAAATTCAATTTGAATTTACCACTGAGCTTTTCAGTGAAGGAAAACATCCTCTGCATGCATCTGCGAAGTAATTCAAAGATGTATGTGAAGTCCCCAATCCGCACCGGACCCGCGCGGGGACTATAGCCCAAACCCTCTCGTGATGAGAGGAGGCCTGTGCCCAGCAGTTGGACGCAAATAGGCTGTAGTAGTAGTAGACTGCGTCAACAGCTTAAGTACTTTGCCGCATGCCCTATATCCCTATATGCTGTGTCGTGCTATAGAACTAGAACCGGCGTTCTTAATGGAACCAGTAGTCAGGGAAGTTCAGGGAACTTACTTCTTCCAGGCACTTCAAGCGCGTTCAGGATGGGCGGCAAGTTCGCGTCGAACTGTACGTCCACCACGGCGCCGATCACTGCGTAACCAAGTATAATTTAGTGATATCACAGAAATTCAAGTATATTTTAGAGTAAGATGTAAAAATTGTGAAAGTCATTTTAACTCATACAGTCGACGGCAAGATAAATTAACACGTTTGGATCTTTATACAGCGGAAAAGGGAGCAAAAGTGTAAGCATATCTTTGACGTCGGCCGAAAGATGCATTGTGTTGCCAGTGATGACTTATGGTTCCGAAGACGTGGGCGTTTACGATGGGTCTCATTATCTCATAAGAAGGCTCGAAGTCACCCAGAGGGCAATGGAAAGGGCTATGCTCGGGGTTTCTCTGCGTGATAGAATCAGACGCACAGGTTCACTTTGTCCTTATTCCCATTTCATCTACTTTCCTATCTCGTCTACATTCCCATCTCGTCCACATTCCCATCTCGTCCACATTCCCATCTCGTCTGCATTCCCATCTCGTCCACAATCCCATCTCGTCTACATTCCCATATCGTCCACATTCCCATCTTGTTCACATTCCCATCTCGTCTACATTCCCATCTCGTCCACAATCCCATCTCGTCTACATTCCCATCTCGTTTACATTTGGGAATTTGGGACCAGAAAGTTCTCGAGTGGCGTCCGTCGTCACATCGCGAGGAAACCTGCACTACTTCAGCCTATTTTGCGCCCCACTTCTGGGCACAGGCCTCCTCTCATCACGAGAGAATTAAGGCTATAGTCCCCACGCGGTCCCAGTGCGGATTGCTTCGAAGTAATTCAATGATGTGTGTGAAGTCCGCAATCCGCACTGGGTTCTCGTGGGGACTAGGTAAAAACCGAAACCCTCGCGTGATGAGTCGTGGTGGCCTGTGCCCAGCAGTGAGACGTGAAAAGGCTGTTGTGTGGTTGTGTAGTGTGTGTATTGTGAGAGCTGGCCATACATTCTAATGGTGAGCTGAGCTGACACAATCTTCTTTCAAATATGTTTTTTTTTCAGTAGATTGTTTAGCTTTTCAAATATTTTTAGTTTTTTGATAACTCTTGTGAAGCGAGGATCTGGAATTATTTATCTGAAGTTTTATTATTTATTAATTAGGGAAATGAGAGGCCAGTCAGCGTGTTTTAGCTTACTTTATCAGCTAGACATAATCTTGACGCGCTGCGAAACTGCCAATTGATTTCAACCCAATTGTCGTTTTTTCTATACGAAATTGATCCTTAATTTGCGAAGCAGTGTGGTCAAAGTCAATTGCCACAAAAAGCGCAATTAATTCACCGTATTCAAGTACAACTAGTTGGGATTGGGGAAACTAATTGGCAAACGCAGCTGGTTGGAGCTGCAGCTCTCACAGTATCATTGAAGCCTCACCACTCACCAGCGATGATCTTGCCGGTGGCGCCTCCCCCCGCGCTTATCTTAGGCGCGGTGGGCTCAGGTGGTTTTTCTTCAGACTTCGGCTTAGACTCTTTTTTGTCCTTCCACGCTGCCGAAGACGTAGAGAACTGGCAAAAAAAAAATTTTTTACATGTATATTTTATTAGCTACTTAGAAAGATTGAAAAATTTAAAAGGACACAACGTATATTTTCTTTTTTTCGTAATTCGCTATATTTCATGCTTTAAATTGAAATATAAAAACTGCTCATACTAAAAGCACAGAAAATTTAATAGTACTACATACAGAATGGCCACGGAATCAACCACCTGAATCTAGCCCGCGCGCAGCTCGCGCCCAACTCGTCTTACCGTCATTTGTTTCATCCAGAGATGGTGAGTGAATCATTGGCCCGCGTAGTGGTACACATACATTTACAAGTGTACAGACGTCTTCGCACGCAAACATTGACACTTTATTCGAATTGTGTTCCAAATCGTGCTTTTAAAGGCCGTATCCGCGCCGTGTGATAATTAATGTGCTAAATTGGCAATAATGAACCTCACGCGACATAAAGCGCCTTTAGCGGCGAATTCATGGCCCTCATTCCAACAATAAGTAGGTAAGTACCTTTCTCCAAGGCAGCATCGGGATGGCAGGCAGTTTCATGGTCTTCAGTTTCGGCAGCGGCCGCAGGCTCGTGCAGTAGGTCAGGAACTCCGTGAAGCCAGGCATTTCTTGCTTCACGAACTTTTTGGGTTTCTCTTTGGTTTCTTGCTTCTGTTTGATCGCGGTGACTTTAGGAACGGGCTCGGTGGTCGCAGGGGTGGGGGGAGGGGTGGGGCTCGGTTTGTCCTCTGGGTTGAGGATGGGGTTCAGGTCGCGAGGGGGGATTGTGGTGGAGGAGGAGTCGTGGCGGGACTGGAGAGGAGGCCGGAGGAGCTGGCGACCTGGCGACAAGTGCACGGAATAAAATATAAAATACATAAGTACAGCTCCCGGCAGGGATCTTGAGCGGTGAGCGAAAGTAGAGGAGATTTCTGCGCATGTTTATGAGTGAACGGCCAATAAGCGTGCGCGCACCTTTTATTCTACTTCTGCGCATCGAAGGCCACCCCACTACTCAAGTTCCGTGCTTTTTATACCAATGGTATATATGACTGACTAAATAATAAAAGCCTTGGGCCATATTACGTTTTTAATGTTCTAATATATAGAATTCATAAAAGAACTTTATAAAGCCGGACATACCTTTTTTTAAATGTTAACCCCCATTTTTCCCGTCCCCGTGGCAATTTCGGAAAATCCTCTCTTAGAGGTCCCTTACACTCCTCAAAGAACCTACAATTGCCTAATTTCAGCATCCCATCGGTATGACTGTAGTGAGTGATGATGGTGATGATTGCTTCGCTTGAGGCGCTACCAAAAAGTCAAACAAAAGTCGGACAGGCCGGATATATAAATATTTGGCCGGACACAACTCGAAAAAGCCAAACATGGCCTGCTAAATACAAACAGATGGCAACCCTAGGCGGAGTAGACCACAGAACCTTCTTCTATCCAAGCATATATTGTATGCTTGAGGGATGTCTCTCGGCTCCTCCACAAACTCCACGATGAGCTTGCATGAAGGGAGGGATGATATAAATGCAAGTCCCCGTCAAATAAGTCGTTATTTTATTAATATTGTCAGTTTTTCTACGAAAAAGCTTAGGTACCTACAGTTGAGTTCTCCAAAAATAAATAAAATCAGTAAACAAAATAGAAAATTCGAAGTTTGAAAGGTTTTCTATATTTTATTGGACTTCGGGTCGGAATTTCCACAGGCACACGTGAAAAAGTAGCCTACATGTTGACCAGTGTTATAATCTACCCCCATACCAAAATCTGTTGCAATCCGATCAGTAGTTTTCGAGTTAAATCAGGACATACAAACGGATAATTTTTCTAATAATCTTTATTTTGTGTTCAGAATCGTTTATATACTTAGTCCCCTCGACTCATGATCATTCCTTTTATTTTTCAAGTTTCAGACGCGACCTCTTCTACAGATTAGTTATTGGGTAAGTAGTAATAAAACTAATAAATAATAGATTTCTAGGAAATAAGTATCAAAACGAATAGGTAGGTATGTAAGATAGGTAAATATAAGTATGTAAAAAATGACACAATTAAATACTTACAGTAATTACCTGTAAAGTCTAAATGTGTTTTTGGCAGCCACTTCATCATACTAAAGAGATATAACAAATTATTGTGATATATTCAAAATAAGGCGACGTTTGAAATTTTTTCATGTATCACTTTGACAGACTTGCGCTGTCAGTTGGAACGATGGTGCTTGGTGTTGATTTTTAAGAAGAATCAATTTATGGCGATCAAGTTTCAATGAAACGAGGTTTGACGATAAAATGAGTAAGGTTAGTTAGTAGCAAAAAGGTTATATGGTTGTTACTTGTGTCTTGTGTGTTAAGGGCGTTCGTTTGAATTGGCGTGTCCATTAATAAATCGATTTTTGTAATTTTTTCCAAAGGAGTTTTGCTCAATTTTTTGATATCATTCTTCGTTTCCAAAATATCGAGCGCCAAAATCAAAAATTCGTTTTTTTTTCACTTTTTCGGCCATAACTTTTTTCGTTTTTGACTTTCTCGAATAATTCTTTTTGCACCTTACAGCTCTCGTGAATGCATCTGTGTCAGAAATTTCACCGGCTGCCTTAACCCCCTACCGGATACACAGGGGCTCTATTTGAAGTGTAAAATAGGGACAGGGAGATTCCCTATTGCTGCGCCCGGTGTTGCAACCGAACTTAAGCAGCTGAGATTTAAAGTTCAACTTGATTGACCGCCGTGAAGTGTGAGCGCTGCGATAGGGAATCTCCCTGTCCCAATTTTACACTTCGAATAGAGCCCCAGGCACATAATCCACTAATATTATAATTGCGAAAGTAACTCAGTCTGTCTGTTCCCTCTTCACGCTTCAACCGCTCGATTTGGTATGGAGATAGTTGGGGTCCCGGGAAAGGACGTAGGCAACTTTTTATCCCGGAAAAAGGCATAGTTCCCGAGGGAAAGCGATAACCGAATTCCACGCGGGCGAAGTCGCGGGCAGAAGCTCAAATGGCCACGGAATCACCCGCCTGAATCTAGCCGGCGACGGCGCGCAACTCGCCCTTACCGTCATTAGTTTCATCCGGAGATCGAGAGTGAATCGTTGACCCGCGTAGTTGGTATACACACATTTACAAGTGTACAGACGTCCTTGCACACACATTGACGTCCTCGCAAGTAAACATTGACACTTCATTCAAATTGTGTTCAAAATCGTGCTTTTGTAGGCCGTGTCCGCCGGTGCCCCGGGTTAATAATGATTTTTCATTTCGAGTGTAAGGACATAGGGACGGGGTTAATCTATCAGCCGATAACCTCTTACCCGCCGGGGTCGAGAAGGGTTGCCCTGCTCACCTGGCAGCTCCCACGGCTATTCGGGGGTGTCCGCGATTTTAGGTAAACAATTTAGCTTTGTTTGGCCCACTTGCCAGTGTTTGCCGTAACAGCACAAGGCGGACACGGCCTATAAAATAACACAATTCGAATGAAGTGTCAATGTTTGCGTGCGAGGACGTCTGTGCACTTGTAAATGTGTGTGTACCAACTACGCGGGCCAGTGATCCACTCTCCATCTCCGGATAAAACAAATGACAGTAAGGGCGAGTTGGGCGCGATTTCTGTATGTATTTCTATTAAATATTCTGTGATCACTGTAAGGCCCAGTTCCCATATCCCCAAAGGGTGAATATCAGATTTCATGTTTTGCACTTGTCCACCCATGTTAACTTCATGAAAATTAAACTATAAGAGTCAGGCTTTTTTTTGGGTAAAGATCTTACTGGGAAGCAACATTGCCATCAAAAAAGGCAATGAATAATAATTCAGAAGTTATCAAAAAAAAATTTTGAACTTTAAAAATCTAAGCTCTTTGGCGCGTCCACCACAGTGTTATTTTTTTTAAACAATTATAATTTTATTTTTTACTCCGAATTTGACGTCTCCAATTGTGTTTCCTGTATTTAGAAAGGTTTAATTATACAAAACTCAACTAGAGTATTTTTTGTAATTGTCTGGTCAAAAGTTATTGTAAAATCAATTTTGTCCTACCCAAAAACACCTCATTTCTTTGGCGTACTTGAACAGTCTCGCATTTTGTTATCATTTTACCTAGACTAGTCCCACCTCGCGTCCCCGCTTCCTTTAATTGCCATCTAACATCCGACTGGTGCAAGCCTGAGCATAGTTTGACGTGTTTCGGAAAAATATTTTATACATCACCGTTTGCGGATTTTTTTCCGCTAAGCGCCTAATTTCTTCGGCGACCGAATTCACAGTCAATTTCTACTTGAAATTTTTAATACTTTTTTAGTGAATGTATGCTGCGATTATCTACATCTATAGTTTTCATTTGAAATTGTACTTTAAATATTTACGGATGTAAAAATATATTTATACCCTAATCTCATTTCTTTGGCGCTAATTTCTTTGGATTTCTTTGGCATTTAGTGTCAAAGAAATTAGATTTATTCATAGAAATTAGAAGTTCATTGTCAATTATCCTAAAGATATATCACAAATATCGCTTTTATTACATTTAATTGTTTTTGTAGATTGTTTTATTAATGATCATTCCTAAATCTATCAATAATACTTAAAAAAAAAATCTTATGCTAAACAACCATCAATAAAACGACTGTTTTTCTCTGTTCAGTTTAAATAAATGTTATATTCGAAGATTTATATAAAATATAGCAAATTTAGCAATTTGTTGTGTTTATATACTTAATATAAAAAATGCAAAAAACATGTTACAACATTTTAAATAAGTATAACATTTTATCGTACAGAATAACACAAAGTCGAACCGATTCAATATCCAAAGAAGAAGAAATCGGCAATTAAAATCAAACAAATACTAAACAATGAAAGTTCCTGTTACTAGGTAAAGAAACCAGAAATTTAAATAACTAAAAAAAGGCAAACAAAAGATGAAAAGTTGAAAAAGAGTAAAGAATCGTTTAGAAGATATTAAATCCTTTAGGTTTATCAAAAATAATGAAGAATTCAAACAAGAGAAAGGTACCACGAAAGAATCGAAAAAATGTTTTTTATGGGTTATGGGGAAGAATTTAAAAATAGTTGTGGGTAACTTTTTAAAGGAATTTAGATTTAAGAAAGTCTTAGATCGATCTGTAGCACAAATGATGTGCAAATAAGAATAAGCTAATGTACATATTTACTCGGTTTAAATGATAACCAAAAGTTACATTACAAGTGACATTACGTAGATTTTTGTGAAACAAAATTTTTATTATAGGTAAAAATATGATCTCAAATTTAGAGACTAACTTAACAAGTAGGTACCTACTTTGACAAAAATCGCCCCTTGCGATTTAAATGCTTTTATTTTTAATTTTCTGATTTATGATTTCTGACCTATTTTTTTGGCGCATTTCTCTAATATATTTCACAAAATTTTGTTCATTTTCTAATTTTATTGGCATATTTTCTAATTTCTTTGGACCTACCCTAATTTCTTTGGCAATCAAATTTTTAAACTGCTAAAACTTAAAAAGTATTGGAGCTATTTTTGGCACAATAAGACATATTTTATTGAATTTATGTCTTTTACAGGGTATGTTGTCCGAAATACTCGAAATATTGAAAAAAAAATGGGCCACAGAAATGAGAAATTTTCAAACGAAATCTGATATTCACCCCAGGGTGAATATCAGATTTCATGTTTTGCACTTGTCCACCCATGTTAACTTCATGAAAATTAAACTATAAGAGTCAGGCTTTTTTGTGGGTAAAGATCTTACTGGGAAGCAACATTGCCATCAAAAAAAGCATTGAATAATAATTCAGAAGTTATCAAAAAAAAAATTTGAACTTTAAAAATCTAAGCTCTTTGGCGCGTCCACCACAGTGTTATTTTTTTTAAACAATTATAATTTTATTTTTTACTCCGAATTTGACGTCTCCAATTGTGTTTCCTGTATTTAGAAATGTTTAATTATACAAAACTCAACTAGAATATTTTTTGTAATTGTCTGGTCAAAAGTTATTGTAAAATCAATTTTGTCCTACCCAAAAACACCTCATTTCTTTGGCGTGCTTGAACAGTCTCGCATTTTGTTATCATTTTACCTAGACTAGCCCCACCTCGAGTCCCTGCTTCCTTTAATTGCCACCTAACATCCGACTGGTGCAAACCTGAGCATAGTTTGACGTGTTTCGGAAAAATATTTTATACATCACCGTTTGCGGATTTTTTTCCGCTAAGCGCCTAATTTCTTCGGCGACCGAATTCACAGTCAATTTCTACTTGAATTTTTTAATACTTTTTTAGTGAATGTATGCTGCGATTATCTACATCTATAGTTTTAATTTGAAATTATACTTTAAATACTTATGGATGTAAAAAAATATTTATACCCTAATCTCATTTCTTTGGCGCTAATTTCTTTGGATTTCTTTGGCATTTAGTGTCAAAGAAATTAGATTTAGCCATAGAAATTAGAAGTTCATTGACAATTTTCCCAAAGATATATCACAAATATCGCTTTTATTAGATTTAATTGTTTTTGTAGATTGTTTTATTAATGATCATTCCTAAATCTATCAATAATACTAAAAAAAAACTCTTACGCTAAATAACCATCAATAAAACGACTGTTTTTCTCTGTTCAGTTTAAATAAATGTTATATTCGGAGATTTATATAAAATATAGCAAATTTTGCAATTTGTTGTGTTTATATACTTAAACTTAATATAAAAAATGCAAAAAATCATGTTTCAACATTTTAAATAAGTAACATTTTATCGTACAGAATAACATAAAATGAATACAACTATATTGTACAAAGTCGAACCGATTCAATATCTAAATGGCGCGAAAGAAGAAGAAATAGGCAATTAAAATCAAACAAAAACTAAACAATGAAAGTTCCTGTTACTGGGTAAAGAAACCAAAAATTCAAATAACTAAAAAAAAGCAACGAAAGTTGAAAAGTTGAAAAAGAGCAAAGAAGCGTTTAGAAGATATTAAATCCTTTAGGTTTATCAAAAACAATGAAGAATTCAAACAAGAGAAAGGTACCACGTAAGAAGAATTGAAAAAATGCTTTTTATGGGTTATGGAGAAGAATTGAAAAAAAGTTGTGGGTAACTTTTTAAAGGAATTTAGATTTAAGAAAGTCTTAGATCGATCTGTAGCACAAATGATGTGCAAATAAGAATAAGCTAATTAATGTAAATATTTACTCGGTTTAAATGATAACCAAAAGTATCATAAAAAAAATTTGAGCCTTACAAGATACTTTTATTTCATTACTACACAATGGTTGTAAAAAAACAAATTTTTGTTGATCGCGTATTACATTTATGAATGTGTCACAAATATTTTATGTTATAAATACATAATATTATTCAGAGTTTATGCCTATGATGGAAAAGATATTTTGATAACACTGTCAAATCTGTGGTATTATAAAAAAGACCGACATTACGTAGATTTTTGTGCAACAAAGTTTTTAATACAGGTAAAATATGATCTCAAATTTAGAGACTAACTTAACAAGTAGATACCTACTTTGACAAAAATCGACGCTTGCGATTTAAATGATTTTATTTTTAATTTTCTGCTTATCTTTTATATACCCGACCTATTTTTTTGGCGCATTTCTCTAATATATTTGACAAAATTTTGTTCATTTTCTAATTTTATTGCCATACTTTCTAATTTCTTTGGACCCACCCTAATTTCTTTGGGAATCAAATTTTTAAACTGCTAAAACTTAAAAAGTATTGGAGCTATTTTTGGCACAATAAGATATATTTTATTGAATTTAAGTCTTTTACAGGGTATGTTGTCCGAAATACTCGAAATATTGAAAAAAAAATGCGCCACAGAAATGAGAAATTTTCAAACGAAATCTGATATTCACCCAATAAAACATTATTATTATTATTATTTGTTGGTAAATTTTCATGTCATGTCATTCATGGGGCCGAAGCCAAGATGAAGGCTTTTGGTATTATTATTTATTATTATCGGTTCTCGTTTACGAAAGATTCCGACGAATTGAGAACCACCTTTATTAAGTCGGTTAAAAACATATGAATACGTACCATACTATAATACCGTAGTTATAGTACGAGTAGCGCCCCAGTAACATCGCGCGGTTAAATAGTGATCAGGCAGCAATTATGGAAGCCCTCGTGGCACAGCGGCGCCGTGGAGCTGTCCGCACTTAATTTTACAGTTTTCCAATGAGGGCGAATTCGCCGGTAGAGGCGCTTGACTGCAAGGTGCACTACGAGGTGCAATGTCGCCAATTTAGCACACTATGTTCGGTATTAATTATACGCCAAATTGGCAACACTGAGGTCTCCGAAACGTTAAATGTAACAGTGGCATTGACACTATTGTATGAAATTGACAAACTTTGACATTGACAGCCAACACCTTATAGATAGTGGCATTTGAAGGGGAAAGTGTGACGGCAGAAAACTGGTTTGACCCGTAAAAAACCCGATCCCGTAAAAAAATCGGGATAAAAAGTATCCTATGCTATTTCCAGGGTCTCAAACTATCTCCATACCAAATTTCATCCAAATATGTATGAGTCCAGTCATCTCGACGTGAAAGAAGGACAAACAAACAAACACACTATCACATTTATAATATTACTAGCTTCTGCCCGCGACTTCACCCGCATGGAATTCGGTTATCGCGTCCCACGGGAACTATGCGTTTTTCCGGGATGAAAAGTAGTCTATGTCCTTTCCCGGGCCCCCACTATCTCCATGCCAAATTTTATCTCAATCGGTCCAGTGGTTGAAGCTTGAAGAGGTAACAGACAGAAGACAGACAGAGTTACTTTTGCATTTGCATTATGTCTTACGGAATTATACTTTGGGGGAGAGCAGCTGACATTCAAACCATCTTTGTGTTGCAGAAGCGGGCTGTACGTGCAATATATCAACTTGGGTATCGGGTCTCCCTTAGAGAAAAATTCAAGGAAATAAACATTCTTAACCGTTGCGTCACTATACATATTTGAAAATATCATGTATGCTCGTAAGAACTTGCACGACTTTAAGCATAACAGTGATGTTCACAATTTTAACACTAGGAATAAGGATAAACTTTTTGTTACTGGTTACCGTCTTCGTAAAGTGAGCTCTTCGTTTGTTGGGAACTGTATACGATTTTATAACAAATTGCCTTCTGATGTTGCTAATATGCCATTTAAAAAGTTCGTTCATTAAGTGCCGCCTTTTAAAGAAGGCATATTATTCGGTGAATGACTTTTTAGATGATAAGAATCCTTTTAAGCCAACTGTTTAGGTTATTATTATTGACTAGTAACATGATATGTGTCTCGCTGGGCAAATATTAACTCTTTTTTTTTCTTTCACCACCTGATTTGTCCAGCAGCTAGAGCATGTCATGCTCGCTTTAAGGTCCTTGCTTACAGCGGCGTCGTTGAACGGGTCGCCACCTGCCCTAAGAAATGGTTGAGGGAGGCGATGGCTGAGATACGCGTCACGCTCGTGAACGGGTGCTGTCTGTGGGGTCCGGTCTGTTCATGCTTGCAAGGACTTTTAAAAATAATCATTAGCTTTAAATATATGACTAAGTCAAACATTTTAAGCGAGAGACCTCATCATGTTCTTATTGACATGTATTAATGAACTCTTTTATACATGATGTATTTCATTATTTATTGACATTTTGAGACTGTCGACATCTATGGAATTTTTTATATATTTTTTTTTCTGGACCCTTGGAGACTATACATCTCTAAGATCTTAGATTTAAGTTTAAGTTAGGGACTACACATCCCTTCAATGTAATTTTAGTACGTACCTATATGTATATTTTATACATGTAATGTAAACTTTGAAAAAAGGCCTTCTGCTTGAGTTTGTTGCGGCGCTTCTTCTCAAGCAATGGGTCTAGGAAGCGCTGGTAAATTCTTTTCTGACATGTAAAAGTGCCGCTATGTGGCCAATTTGCTGAATAAATGATTGAATTGAATTTATAATATTACTATGGATAGTTGGCAGTATAGATAGCCAGTCTTTGCGCGAAAAGCTTGCCTCCCTCAAGCGCTTCCCTAACTCCCTTTGTAGCCCCAGCGACCCTTTTTCCCATGTAGCTTGAAAATTAACGAAAGCGCGTCTCCACAGACGGAGCTGGGCAGTTATTCGGGCGCGGCGTCACTCGCGCCACCGTTACCGCCATAATGGAGTCGCTGGGTCTTTTACTGGACACACTTTGCTACTATACTAAAAAAAAATACTATAATAAACTGATTTACATTTAAGAGTGCTATAGAATTCGGCGGATTGCGATCGAATGCCACCCACTGCTGCCGGTTGCCAACTGCCAGATTGTATTCAATCTACCTACTGAGGGTCGGTTGATTCAAGCACAGTTCACGTACTCCTGGTCGTTAAAAATGGCCGCCGAGCTGTCATTCCATACAGAAACGTCATTTTGTCCCATAGTGAAAAAACTGATGGTTTGAGTCAACTACCCTAAAGTAGGTAAGAATCGTGTTAAAAGCAGCCAGTGAAATTACCACCCTAGAGCATTAATCTATTATAAGTAAGGATTCACAATCAGCCGGAGGAAAATGGCCCCGTCAAAACGGGTGCCCGAACAGCTCGAGCACCCGTTTGGCCTTCGTTATAAAGAGGCGCTATTATCATATTGGAACGTATTTTCTAATGTCAGCTTGCTCTATATATTTTGACATATTCTGTTAGGCACTGTTCGTCCCATGGAAGAATGAACTACACTTGTAGTGTAGGAGGAAATGTCATCTTGCGATCTTAATATGAAAACCGCTGTCGCCAAACTCACACTACTGTACACTAATCACTACACTGCAACACTATGCTATCTTGCTGCTGATTTGGCGTAAGTCTTGAAGCGACTTGAGAGTTACGTCATCAAAAAAATTTGTGCAAATTCCTACCCTATCTGTCCAAAGTAAGGTTTAAATTACCATTCACTAATAGTTGAATTAGAAACCTTTTTCTCTTACATAGCTTTGACAGCCAAAACCATTGTAGTACGGCTACTCGACGACAGATGGCACTATGCACGACACAACTAATATCCTTTCCATAAGCCTTTCGAACAGAGTCCATTATTGCTTAATATACGCATTTTATTTACTTTGTCGTACTTACGTAATTTGTGTTGCCAACTTTCCGCTATTAGCCGGAATGCTTGGATTTCGAAAGGGATAGGTACTTATAACAGTAATCAGGAATTTCTAGCATTTAATATTTTCTGCTTTTGTTTCTATGAAATCGTACTTAAGAAAATAAGCCATTTTAAGATAATTGGTCCAATTCTTACGTATAATTCTTACGCACAAACTTGGTCTTTGACAAATGCTCAGAAGTATTTGCTCAAAGGCCGATGGAGCGCAGCATACTGGGGATAAAGCTCACATACCGCTTCAGAAATACCATCTTAAGCTCCAAGACCCTATAGTCGCCGATGTAGCCCTTGCACCCCGCTAAGCTAAAGTGGGGACACTACAGGCTAATATAATAATATCGTAATAAACAATAAGGAGGATGGAATATACTTAATAATAATAATAAGAGATGTAGAAGTAGTAGTAGTAGTAGTGATTCATTTAATATTACACACGGTGCTTATCGTCAGAAGGTACCTCTCTCTGTAGCTGTCATCACCGGTAGCTTGAGCCCTACTTCGCTGCCGGCGATTAATGAGTTTATATTTTGTATTATTATTTGTATTTTACTTTTAATACTCATAGTATAAAAACTTAAGAAAAAAGCTTAATAAAGGAAATAATAATACAATACAATATTCTTTATTGAACACCAGACATGATAAAGGTACCAAAAAGATGATACAAAATATTTTTCTAATACCGCATAAAAAAACGAACAGTTTAATTTAATATCAAACACTTAGCACATTACTATTCTTGCACTGACTACTAACATTCGAATGTACTCGTATAACAACTGATTGAATATAGAGGTAGATCAATTACACAGAACTTCAATCAAGATAGTTTTGTCAGGATTTTTTAAATTTAGTAAATGGCAACCCCAGTTGTAATACGTTTACTGGACGAAAGATGGCGATAAGTGTTTTGAACAAATGATAGAAAACTTTAGCGTTTCCACAATACGGTTGAATTTAGCCTGACACTTTGGCGTGAAATTGACAAAAATAACGCCTCGCTATTTTTATTCAATATTATAAAAAATAAGGTCACCTGTGATATGAAACATTGCTTGAAGCTACATTTTTCTAACTACTATGATTTCGACACGCCAATATTGTACAATATGGCATTTTCAAAGCGATATTAATATTTTTTGCAACTGACGTTGGCGTACATCTGTCACGGCAGTGATAAGCAGACTAACGTCAGGCGATCTTCAATCTACTTCAAAGCTGCCATATCCGGCTCAATGTTGGCGCGCAGGGAACGCCCACTTGACATTTCCTCCTAGTTCATTTTTCCATGGTTCGTCCATATGTTATTACTTATTATAGGTAAAGCCCTAGAGGCATTTCATGGGCCTCAGAGTTGACAACGCATTCTTGTGATTTCTTATTAGCCAAGTGGTTTGACCTACCGCCTCTCATGCAGAAAGTCGGGGGTTCGAATCCGGCAGGCACCTCTGAACTTGTTTATGTGCGGTATTCAATTTGAATTTACCATTGAGCTTTTCCGTGAAGGAAAACATCGCGAGGAAACCTGCACGCATCTACGAAGCAATTAAATGATGTGTGTGAAGTCCCCAATCCGCACTGGATCCGCGTGGGGACTATCGCCCAAACCTTCTACGAGCACACAGGCCACCAGTCCTGTGTGCTCGTATGATAACATACAGATAACGTAAAAATATATCCATGAACCAACGAACACGAACGAACGAATTTCTGGCACAGAGCATAGGCATTCCATCTTAGGCCACAGGGTAGGCAACGCATTCGAGATCTTATGGTTTCTTAATGGTGGATCATAGTTTTTCGCGTGTCCATGGGCCGCAGTGACCACTTACCATCAGGTGGGCTGTGCGCTCGTTTGCCTATTCCATTGATATATATAAAAAACCTTTTAGATACAAAACCTTGCAGATATTCCCACTTTGTTCTCCTTTATGCGAAATAACAGAGAAAACTTTACCTACTTACATTATTACAAACTTACTAACAAACGCTTGTTTAAATCAGAAACACAAACAGATGAAACTAAACAAATATTTACACAGATCCCCCCATAAAACACCTGCCATAGTACGTAAACGTTAATAGCACTTCATTAACAATTCAAAACGCGTAGTTACATTCTATGACAGACGCCGTCATAAGCCGAGGGGCGGGACCGGAGCCGACCAATCGGAGACGCCGGAGTGATCTAATAATTAACATATTAGCCAATAGCAGCGCCGTGAAGTTACCTAACTAAACGTCTAAAGCACGTAATAAGTCAGTGTGAACTGTGCCTGCTACGTGCTGTGGCGAAATGTGATTTTTAGTCAGGATTGATTCGAAGTTCGTTTTTTTTTTGGCTTGGTGTTGTGTATTTTTAGAGGTTAGGCCTACTTGCTAGTCTCTTATTTATTACCACAGGTTTAGAACTCAGTAAGTCGAGTGCTTCTAATAAAGCCAAAAAAAAAAAAAAGTCGAGTGCTAATGGAACAAACTGGACAGCAGTGAAAACGGGTACCTTTGTATGGAAAATCCTTTACAAAGCGACTCGTTTTCATTCCTGTTGAGTGTATTTATGACCGTCCATCACTCCGACGCGACGTCCCGTAGAATAGGGATGACGACTACTTTTTTCCTTAGTCTATCAAGAAGATTATTGAAAAGTATTGGACACGTATTTTTTCTAGTTTCACGTAATCAAACTTATACGGAGATATATTGAGTTGAAATGTCGCGTGACGTCACGGTTAGGTACGATTTATACCTAACGGTGACGTAGTTAGCCCCCACTTTGGAACTTTAATGCATTTTAACTTAGTCATTCTTTGTTAATTAAAAAAAAATACGTGTCTAATATTTTTTTATTTCCTGACTGACGGACTAATTAGAATTTCGATTTCTTCACCCTGTCGTCATCCCTATTTACTACATCTACTATACCTACCTACATATATTCTGCTTAAATACCTACCTACTTAGTTAGTCTTCTAAAATATCCTTGTAACGTCACACGGTGCCTCAGAGCACGCTCCTTGCGAGAACGACTGATATTCCCACCAAAAACACATAAGTACGTCACATACACGTGAAAAAAGGGCTAAAGGTTTTTGATGTGGTAGAACCGAGATGGTCCGACCGCTAACCTGCCGCCAAATAGCAGTGCTCGCACTGTTGTGTTCCGGTAGGGGGTTAAGGCAGCCGGTGAAATTACTGGCACAGAGACATTCCATCTTAGGCCTCAGGGTAGGCAACGCATTCGAGATCTTATGGTTTAAGAAAACATAAAATTTAGATGTCCATGGGCCGCAGTGATCGCTTACCATCAGGTGGGCTGTGTGCTCGCACCACCAACACTCTCAACCAATGTGTACGTGCTGAGACAGCCATCAAATATGCGTTGAGAGTGTTGGTGGTGCTTTTTAAATAATAATAAAAAATTGAAGCGTTTTAAACGTGAAGGCGCGGGACTTTAGAAGATCTCTACAAGAAAACAATGTATAGAGAAATTGTTCCTCTTATATTGATCTATAGAAAAGTCCGCGATATGGTCTATACGCATCGCGGACTATATGTATGTCTATCTTCTAAGAATAACTTACTATACCTATTCTAATTACAAAAAAAATGGTCACATATAATGTGTTAATTGGAAAGTTATTTAGAGAGATAAATACATTATTAAGTCATTATAAATTTAAATGCGATAGTCACCTATCTTAAGCATTTAATGCACTTTATAATTGCCCTTTACATCATGCAATTTAAATGAACATCTTACGATTTATCGAAAAAGTAAAGACTTCCGCGCCAGAAAATAAATTCAGCGCTTACTTAACTGACCCGTGGCGGCTTTGTGTTTAGTGTTTGGTCATCTTACTTATTATTTAGCTGATTACGATCAGTAGCGACTTTGGCATCCGATAATCCAGTCCCCGGGAAGGACACGCAAGGACATTAAGTTCGGTGTACATCAGTGTTTATTCCGGGAAGAACGCTTAACCGAATTTCAAGCAGGCGAAGTAAAACCTTAGCTACATAAAAAAAGTTCTGTCTAAAACTAATAATTAAAAAAGTTGCACATATTATTTCAGCGCCCTTATGTCACATAATAAACATATGCATTGAAAAGGGAGTTTTTCCCGATAACTTGAAAGTAGCCATAGTGAAGCCGCGTTTTAAGAAAGGTGACAAGGACAGTATTAATAATTATCGCCCTATAGCACTGATCCCAATCTTTTCAAAAATTATCGAAAAGGTAATCTATAATAGCCTTAACAACTACTTTGAGGTAAACAATTTATTTGCGTCTGAACAAAAAGGTTTTCGGAAAAATAAAACTATAAACATGGCGATCATAGATTTACTACAAACTATAATGACACAACTAGATAAGAAAAAACCAGTTTGTGCTCTCTATATGGATTTAACAAAAGCGTTCGACTATGTCAATCATAAAATTCTATTAGACAAACTTTTCAGATATGGGATCCGTGGTAACGTATATAACTTAATAAAATCCTACTTGAGCTGCAGAAAACAAGTGACGCAGGTTAACAAAATATGTCCTAAATCCAAGATGGAGATAACATACTCGTCTGATTTCAGAGGTATGATATACGGGGTTCCCCAAGGAAGCGTTCTCGGTCCCTTGCTATTTTTAATCTATATAAATGACATGCCCCAAGCGATTAAATTTCCCATGGTCTTGTTTGCGAAATTTTTAGGATTACTATTAGATCATAAGCTGACATGGAAAGATCAAATTGAAAATGTATGTAATAAGCTCAGCAAATATTCGTATGCTCTGTATAAATTGAGTAAGGTCGCAAGCAAATCTGTGGTACTCACCGCATATCACGCCTACGTTACGTCAACTTTGAGATATGGCATAATTTTTTGGGGGAATGCAACTGATCGAGAAATGGCTTTTAAAAGTCAAAAAAGGTGTTAAGAGCGGTATGCGGCATTCATTCGACAGAATCATGTAAACATTATTTTATTACTTTAAAGATATTAACCATGCCGTGTCTATATATTTATGAGATAGTTATATATATCAAATGTAACAAAACCCAATTTCCTAGTTTTAACAGCATTCGTCAGCGTTGTAAAATAAATACTGTACCTATAAAAACTGCCTTGTTAGGAAAAAGCATATTTGGAATGGCGTCCAAACTATATAATCACTTGCCCAAGTCCATCTTAAACACAGACGACATAACCCAATTCAGAAACAAATTGTTATCGTTTCTAAATCAAAAGGCGTACTATACAATTCAAGAATATTTAAATGACCGGTTTTAGTATTTTAAGTAAAGATAGCATGCTGCATGTTCTGTATCTAAATATATTTGTGTGCCTTGTGGCGAGAAACAGTGTACCTAAAAACTATGTAACACCTGTAATATTACCTGTATTCTGGACAAATAAATGAATTGATTGATTGATTGATTGATTGAAACTTTAGGCTACTCAAATCAAAAATTAGGACGAGTTCTGCTGGATCCAATTGGTTGCACTCTTATTTTTTTGACTTGGGAAGTTTTGACTGGTTTCATCATCATCAATCATCATCATTTCATCCGAAAGACGGACACTGACGGTTTACTTAATATATTTTCTTTTATACTTTTTTTTATTTCAGTAGGTAATAGTAGAAACAACCGATTTTTTGGACACAAACTTGGCCCTTTTTTCGCATACTTACTTGGTTGTTTTGGTAAGATATCAGGTCTTTTTTCTAATTTTTATGAAAACTGTAGGTACTCCACTTGCATCCGATTGGAAACTTCTAAAATCCCCCATATACCCTGCAATGTATTAATTTTAAACTTGATCAAACGAAATGTGCCGATACAATTTAAAAAATTATCCGAATGATATTTAAAAAACCGAAAATAAATAAATTAGTAAGCTATTTCAAAAACCAAGCTTTTTTCTTCTTAATAAAATTCCTATCTTTCGGTTTGCCGTACGCTGGTAAGCACGCTAACCTACTGAAATTAAATATACACACTTTTCTTCTCTAGCAACGCCATTATCTGCAACGCACGAACAGGTTTTATCTAGTGCGGTTTTAAAAGTGTCATAGACACGGAACCTTTGTGACTCCATGTGAACATTCTTGGACTGGAGAGGAGCGTGGAGGATGGACCAGAACCTACCGCTTTACGATCTGGAGCCCTGCGCAGCGCAACACGGGAGCGCACTGGCCGCGCTGAGGCTGCTGCGGACCTACAACCACTTCTTACCACCAGGTGAGCGTTTTTAAGGTTCCGTGCCTCAAGAGGCAAAAAATAGGATCACTAGTGTATTTCTCCGTCCGTCTGTCACAGCCAATTTACTCGGAAATGCATGCAGCATCATTTTCTAGCGGTTCATAGAACACCTTCCAAATTTCAACCATTACCCATAGTCTCCGAGAAAAATGGCTGTGACATACGGATGGACAGACAGACAGACGGACATGACGAAATTATAAGAGCTCCGGCTTTTGCCATTTTACTACAGGACTGTAAAAAGTCTAAAATTTGTGGCGTGGCCGATTAGCAAGTGACTTTGACCTATTTAGACAGACACTAGATATCTACTCCTATGGAACCAGAAAGTAATTTACTAGCCAGCGTTTCTCAACCTTTTTCAGTCCACGGACGGACCCCTTAGGAATTCAAACACAGTGCCGCGGACCTCCGCAGTAATAAAAAACCGGCCAAGTGCGTGTCGGGCCACGCGCAAAGTATAGGGTTCCGAAGTTGACGATGCCCACAGAACCTTTCTAAGACTTATTAGCATCTAGCTAGCCTGTGGTATGACTACCGCTCGAGAAAAATCATTGGTTTTTTAATCATTTCATAAGTTGGTCGACTATGACTCGTAAGTTTGTACAGCCTACTTAACTGTGATAGTTTTCCTTTCAACTACGTTATATATGCCACAACCGTATTTTTTTTCAGCCATCCAAATACCACCATTTAGCTGGCAGGGGGGGGGGGGACACGTGACTCTAACAAAAAATAGCACTATAAAGCTTAATATTTAACAAACGCATCACTTAAGCAAAAAATGGTTTTAACAAACTCACAATATTTTTTCAAGACCTATTCAACGATACGCCGCACCATGGGGTACGTAAGAAAAAAAAATTACATCCCCACTTTACGAGTAGGGGAGGTACCCTTTAAAAAAATATATTTCAAAATTTTATTGTACCACTTTGTCAGCGTAACTGATATGTATATTCATGCCAAATTACAGCTGTCTAGAACTACTAGAACTAAGCATCTCCGAGCAATAGTGCGGACAGACGGACGGACGGACGGACGGACATGGCGAAACTATAAGGGTTCCTTGTGGACTTCGGAACCCTAAAAAATCACAGATTTCATGCCTCACACGAGTACTTATATCGAGCACATTGGAAATTAATCTACGGAATTGAAAAATGTCGTTCCGACTTTTTGACTTTAAACAAAAAGGTTAGGCTCCACAGGGTAAACCCTTAACCCGATCGTCTTTACTTTAGGCTCAAATTGTAGGTGACTAAATTGTCCAGAAGAGCTTTACTCAAATTTTTGATATCATTTTTCGTTTCCAAAATATCGAGCGCCAAAATCAAAATATTTTTTTTTTTTTTTTTGTGTTTTTTAGGGTTCCGAACCTCAAGAGGTAAAAACGGAACCCTTATAGGATCACTCGTGTGTCTGTCCGTCCGTCTGTCACAGTCGATTTTCTCTGAAACTAAGAAGAAAAGAAAAAACTATGACCGATTAAGTTGAGGTACGTATATGTATGTTTGTGACCCAAAGACAGATGTGTAACGAAAATAAATGAATTTTAAACATAGACCCTATTTTTGGGCGCTAAGTTTGAAAAAATATTAATGAAGTTTTTCAAACTATATCTTGTGACATATCAAATGAAAGCACTTCTTATGAGGATCTCAAATATACTTTTTTCTTTTTTGGTCAAAACTTTTCGAGTTATTTAGGAAAATAGGCGAAAAATGACCATTCCCCCCTCCCCCCCTTTATTTCCGTAACCACGTGGACCTAAAATTTTGGAAAAAATACGGAGGATAGTTATTGACCTATAGGTTACAGGAAAATTATTAAGAAGTCCATGGTATTTGAGATCTATCATATAAAAGAGCTTATCCTGTGAAACGGTTTGAAAATTACGTCATTGAAAATAATCAAGGGACGGAACCCTCTCCACGCAAGTTTAACTCGCTTCTTGGCCGGTTTTTTTAATATCGTATCTTCTCAACTCGTCGAGATATCAGGGGATCGCACTTTTTCGTGAAATCGTCTATACTGGAGCGAACGAAAAGACATTTCCAGTGTCAAAAACAGTAATGAATTTCAATGATCCATAGATGAGACCGCGGACCACAGGTGAAACGCTGCACTAGGCGTTTATTTTGTGCAAATAAGAGTTCCTTGAGTAACGTGCCCTAAATCAGAAAACCAAACACGCATTACGCATCAACCACCATAACACGGTTTTAATTACCGCGGCGTTTGGCTCCCCATTGACCCTTGATCGGTGGCAACCCTACCGTGGGTACGCTCGCAGCTGGCAACACCTTGTAAAACCAACACGTGTTGCCAGAGAAGAAAGGCATTTTTTTTTGCCATTACAATTCAACCCCTAACTGGACGCTCAAGGTATCAATGTGGATAGCACGAAACTGTTACATGGTACATTTTTTATTTCGACCTGTTGTGTTAATAAGCCAAATAATAAGTGCCACGTAATAATCGAGTGCCACGTGTCCCCTATTTGAATTATTTATTTTTTAATATTATTTCCACTGTCGACTAAACACCGTTTCTTTACAAAAAAAAACTTCTAAATTTCAACATTGTGCAGGAATTAAATAAAATGAAATGTCATTAATGAATACCTATTAATATGTTCTTATTTCTTTCATTGATATTCAATATTTGGATTAAGAGTCCCCTGTACGCTCCTTTCTCCATACAAACGTAGTTACGTTTTAATTCGAAAACTACTTATCAGATTGGCACCAAATTTTACAAGTAATAGTGGAGCAGAGATATTAGTGTCCAAAATACACTTTGATTGTAATAAATTGAATAACAAAGAAACTAGGGCCATTTTAGTTTCCTCCATACAAACTTCAAAATTCAGTTTTTGGCTGTAATTTAATTGCATTTTATTTTACCACAAAATTTACTGATTTCGGATGATGATGTGTACCAAGTTTTGAGTCAATCTGTTTAGTAATTTGGGAATAATAGCGAAAATACGTTTGTATGAAAAGTTGAGAAACGCCGTGCGTACTAAATAAGCAAGTACTTAGGTGCCTTTCTTCGCTCGGTTAACATTTTGCGCTATAGAGAATCCGTTAATTTTTATCCGTCCGTAGCTACATTACCTAGAACGAGTGTTTTGTGGATATATATCCACACACACACACATACACACACATATATACACATATATATCCACGTGGGTTCCTATTTATATAAATAGGAACCCACGTAAAACGGCGATTTAAAATCGCTCTGCCGCTGGTCGGGCGTATGTGGCGGACCGGTTGGACCTCTCCTTAATTATCCGTCTTATCCGTCTTTCCACGCTAAGCTAACCTATCGCCAAATAATAGCAGTGCTCGCACTGTTGTGTTCCGGTAGGGGGTTAAGGCAGCCGGTGAAATTTCTGGCACCTGCATTCCATTTTAGGCCTCACAGGGTAGGCAACGCATTCGAGATCTTATGGTTTCTTAATGGGGGATCATAGGATTTCGGTGTCCATGGGCCGCAGTGATCACTTACCATCAGGTGGGTTGTGCGCTTGTTTGCCTATCGTTTGCTCGTTTACCATTGGTATGAAAATTTGCTGTCCACACATCGATCGCCATCGTCCCGAGGGGCCTTAACCCTTCACCTGAGTCACCCATCGAAGAGCACGGTCGTCATCATTAGCTGCCCAGGCGCACCTGTGCGTTCTCAGACACGACGATTAGCGCCCCGCGCTGACACGTACCGGCTCCACGGAAGTGGGAATTAAAAGTTACTTCAGAGGGAAGAATAGCACTCGGCCGGTACGGTGCCCGTCCATACAAAAATTACAAAAAGAAAAATAGTTATTTATGATACGAGTGCGGAAAGTAAGGAATTACCTATCCGCACGATTTTAATACAACGTTTTACAATGCATCATGCGAGGAACACACAAAATATATATTTAAGAAGCAAAAGTTTTATTTATTAAGACATTAATAATTTTAAAACACCCAAAAAATTTAAAATCGAAATATAACTTTGTAATTTTATTGTTCAGATCACTTTAGTTTGGACGCTACAGACATTTTACTTTCCCGCACACTGCAGAGTGCGGGAAAGTAGTTCCTATTTTCATTCCCGCACAGTGTGCACAATGGTACAGGAAAGTAAAACTTTCTGCGATAATGTTTACATAAATATAAAGGAGGATTTCTGAGCATATGCATTGTTAACGTTTTTTTCTACTTCTAAATATTTTCCAATCTCCATGATTTTTTGGTATGTTATTGACACAAAGCCATTTCTAAGATGTGTGTGAAGTCCCCAATCCGTACTGGGCCCGCCGGTTTGGGATAGTTCCCACGCGGGCCCAGTGCGGATTGCTCCGAAGTAATTCAAGGATGTGTGTGAAGTCCCCAATCCGCACTGGGCCCGCGTGGGCACTATAGCCCAAACCCTCTCGTGATGAGAGGAGGCCTGTGCCCAGCAGTGGGATGCAAATAGGCTGTAGTAGTAGTAGTATTAACACATTGAAATACTAGGTTTATAGGTTTTACTTTTTTTTATTTGCAAGAATTTTGAATGCATTGCAAATTAAAAAAAAGGAAAACCTAGTATAGGTAAATGTAGTATAATATTTCATTGTATCCATAACATAACATACTAAAAATCATGGATATTAGAAAATATTTAGAAGTGGAAAAAAGTTTTCTCTTTTTGTATGGACGCGTAGTAGGTATTCTTACATTACGTATTGAGCATTGAACTCGTCCAAAGGGTAGTGTTAAGTTCGATTCACACGAAGTCAGTGTTTTGTCTCAGTGCAAAGGTGTTGCTATGCTAAGGAGGATGGAAGTTTAAATTGGGATCAAATGCAATCCAGAGTCGCGGGTAAAGCGTTTAATTTGAAATGGTCACGTTAAAGTACCCAAGATAGAATTTGATATTTATAAATTTTAAGAGGGTTTATCCTGAAAGTTGGCAACGTTGCATATAGCTGTCAAATGTTGCGCTATTTTTATTAATTTCTCAATATTACTGAATTAAAAAAGAAATTTTCATTCTATTGTTGAATGACGCGTCTCGTTTTATATTTGTTGGGTAGGCATTCAAATGATAAGATTAAATTAAAATGCATAGAAAATGCGATGGAAAGTTTTCAAAGGATAGAACTTTCATAATCCTAAATATTTCGTGTTCGTATGATAGTTGTTGCAAATCACCACAATGTTTTATTCAACCATAGAGCGATAATTCATGTTTTCATTCAGCGAAATATTTGACAGCTATTTGCGACGTTGCCAACTTTCGGAGTAATAAACCCTCTTATAATTGCTCACCCTGCAAAATGTTGGCCCTGCAAGCCTACACACGGCACGATTTGGCAGGAGCCCTGCATGCAGAGCCCTGCAAGTAGGGTCGTCTGTAGCGCCCTTAATTTACATAAATTGTACCTACGGGAAACATAATATGATGTGTCAAATCTTCTGTTTATTAAAACTGATTCACATACAAATTCGGCGACTTAAAAATAAAATAATTGAATAAAAAATAAAATTTAAAACTAGAACTAAAAATAACTATAGAAAAAACACCCCTTCCAAAATTTCATTTTGCGGCATGGTGCCCATAACGCTGGCGGCGTTACCTCTCTGGATTGTTAAAGAAATCCTTTGCGAGAGGTAAGCGCCAGCCCTTGGGTCGCCGGTTTTGTCGATCAAGTGGGCCGACAACATCCTCATGAAAGCTTTCATGTCTGCCGACCAGGAACCCAGAGTCTCAACCGCGAGAGCCGCAAACTCATATTCATGCATTATGCATGAATACTTTCGGCGCTTGAGGCTCTGGGCCTGGCCAGCAGCAGCGCCGGCTTGTGACCGGGTGGCATTAATGTGAGACGCAGCGAACGTGTCGACACTAATATGATTGAAAGTCCAAGGGCCATTTGCACCAAACATCACCAAGCCAGGTTAACGCCGCTTAGCCTTTAAAGTCGAGAGAAGTTGATAAAACTAAACCCGAGTTAAAAAATAACACCCGAGGTAGCAGCTTGGTGCGTGGGTCTAACCACTCTCTTTTTAGGGTTCCGAAGTCCACAAGGAACCCTTATAGTTTCGCCATGTCCGTCCGTCCGTCCGTCTGTCCGCACTATTGCTCGGAGATGCTTAGTTCTAGAAAGCTGTAATTTGGCATGAATAAACATATTAGTTACACTGACAAAGTGGTACAATAAAATTTTGAAATATATTTTTTTCTCAAAAATGGCCGGGAAACTCGTCATTGTCTGCTTTCTATCAGACTGCGAAGTGCGTCATTGACGATCAGTCAAAAATTAAAAAAAAAAACTCAACTGCATGCCCCGGAAATTTGTATGAATTTACTTCCGCGGCATGTATAAGCGCAGGGAATGTCGTATGAAATTTCATTATCGTACAGGTACTTTTTTTTTAAACTGATAAATACGCGAAGGAATTCCCAAACAGCCAAGTCTGCATGTTCTGTATCTGTCAATTGACGCGAAACCAAACGTTTTTATCCGTGTCTGAAACAGCGCAATGTATTTCAGAACGGAATTTAAAAAAAGAACGATCCATAAAGAGCGGGAGTTCTTGTCTTGTATCAGATTTATTTAGCTAAATTTCATGAAAATAGTTTACTAGTTTGGTTTAAAAATTAATAAAAGGTCTTAATTTTTATAAAAAACGAGAAATCTACATGCGAGTTTTTAACTTGCCGTGTTAGTGTGTCTGTTAAAGTCAAATATCGGTGAATACGAAATAAGACTGGCGTTCCATTGGATTTGTTGTAAGTACTTGACTACCTTTGCGTGCGTGTCAATGCTGTATTATGATTATTATGAATACCTAATATCAAGGTTTTTTTTCATTTTTGAGAAAAGCACTATATAAGCCTCGGCACGTGAAAGGCTTTGCAGGCTTCGTACATATTAAAGGGCCTCGGCGAAGCCTCGGCCCTTTAAACCAGTACTCAGCCTGCAAAGACCTACTTTCCCGGCCACGGCAATAATGTACTATTTACCTAGTACCTCCCCTACTCGTAAAGTGGGGATGTAATTTTTTTTTCTTGCGTACCCCATGGTGCCGCATGTCGTTGAATAGGTCTTGAAAAAATATTGTGGGTTTGTTAAAACCATTTTTTTATTAAGTGATGCGTTTGTGAAATATTAAGCTTTAAAGTGCTATTTTTTGTCAGAGTCACGTGTCCCCCCCCCCCCCACTGGCAGCTAAATGGTAGTATTTGGATGGCTGAAAAAAATCACGGTTGTGGCATATATAACGTAGTTGAAAGGAAAACTATCACAAAGTAGGCTGTACAAACTTACGAGTCACAGTCGACAAACTTATGAAATGATTAAAAAACCAATGATTTTTCTCGAGCGGCAGGGGCGTCGGGCGGGCACGTCATACCACAGGCTAGCTAGATGCTAATAAGTCTTAGAAAGGTACTGTGGGCGTCGTCAACTTCGGAACCCTATACTTTGCGCGTTTTTTGTGTATTTTTTTGGTGTAAACTGTGTCTTCTGTGGAGCGAATAAATGTCTTTCTTCTTCTTCTTCTTCACTTGGCCAGACTTCGGGCGACAAGGGCAGCGGCGAGCATTGCGTGCTAAGGGCCGGTACACACGGACTGCAACCGAACTGCAATTTCTATGAGGGCTGTGCAGTTCAAATGCAGTTGGTTTGCAGTTTTCATAGTGATTATCGTTCAAATGCAGTCCGTGTGTACGTACCGCCCCTAACAGACGCGCTGCGGGCGTCTCGATCGCGCAATGTGTCCGTAAAACGCTCGCCGCCGCCACTATCGCTCGAAGTCGCGGACGAGTGGTTAAGTATCGGTATTGTTCCAGACGTGCCGAGCCTAGTGGCCCCACTGCTGGGCACGCTGCCGCCGCCGCCGTGCCTGCCCTACTGCCAGCACCTGCCCGCACGCAACACGCCAAGTAAGCTCTTTAACTCTGCCAACACCAAGATACCTACTACTACTAGTACAGCCTATTTGCGTCCCACTGCTGGGCACAGGCCTCCTCTCATCACGATAGGGTTTGGGCTATAGTCCCCACGCGGGTCCTGTGCGGATTGGGGACTTCACACACATTTTTGATTTACTTACTACCCAGATGCTTGCAGGGTTCCTCACGATGTTTTCCTACACCGAAAAGCTCAGTGGTAAATTCAAATTGAATTTCGCACATAAGTAAACTAAGAGGTGCGAGCCGGAATCGAACCCCCGACCCTCTGGATGAGAGGCGGTAGGTCGAACCACTAGGCCACCACGGCTTCTATATATTCTACTTATATATAAGATACCTATTCATTTAAATTGCATGGTGTAAAGAGCAATCATAAAGTGCATGAAAATGCATTGCAAAAATGCAAGCTTTGCTAGTAGGGCCTGGTACTAGGTCCGTCCGGGGTGGTACCACCGTCTTTCCCCGCTAACCTGCCGCCAAATAGCAGTGCTCGCACTGATGTGTTCCGGTAGGGGGTTAAGGCAGCCGGTGAAATTTCTGCCACAGAGGCATTCCATCTTATGGGGGAGGGCGGGGTTCAAAGTGCCGATTTTACTAAAATGCTAAATAAGACATACACTGTGAAAGTTTTAATAATGCTTTGAAGTTTATCTAATGTAAAATTTAATGTAGTTTTTATAACCGTATGCTATTTGAAGGTGTATCTAATATTAATTAATTTAGAGGCTATATTAAACAAAAAGTCGGAGTGGCACAATTTACCCCATCAAGGGGCGGGTTGTGCCGATGGTGAGGTAAGTTGGGCCGATTGTATTGCTACAAGTAAAAGCCAGTCAGATGTGATTGAAAAATACAAAACTGATTTTATTTAGCAAATAAAGTATATTTTATCAAAAAGTTAACAGTTTATAACTAATATTAGCCTATACATGTTTCACATTTGTACATCATAATAAGATCAACAGAATAACTTGTCAATGAAGACAAAACTTTAAAAGTTATAACTTGAAAAAACCGGTCAAGTGCTAGTTGCACTCACGCACGAAGGGTTCTGTACTATTATCTATAAAAACCGGCCAAGTGCGAGTGGGACTCACGCACTAAGGGTTCCTACTATAAAAACGGTAGAAAAAATCATGTCTGTTTCATGAAAGCCCCCTTAAATATTTATTTCATTCTGTTTTTTATTATTTATTGTTATAGCGGCAACAGATTAATACATAATCTGTGAAAAAATAATGTATCTAACTATCACGGTTCATGAAACACACAGCCTGGTGACAGACAAAAACGACAAAAAAAAATCACGTTTGTTTTATATGGGCCTCCTTAAATATTGACGCATTCTGTTTTTTAGCATTTATTGTTATAGCGGCAACAGAAATACATCATCTGTGACAATTTCAACTGTCTAACTATCACGGTTCATGAGATACAGCCTTCTTACAAATACTGCATTGAACCCATTGCTCTCCCGGTTGCGAGTTAGAATAAGAGTCAAATAAGTCAAAGCTATCGTTCTCCTCTTCATCATTTTCCTCTTGCAGAACTCTTCTCTTTGCAGATTTTTTCCATATTTTCCTCCCTTTGTATTTGCTTTAGTTCGTTTCCACTTTCCCTTCCCTTTTTGTTTGTAACTACCTATTTCTACTTTTTTTTCGTGCTAGCCTGTTCTTCAGCTTTCGCTTTCTTTCCTGGGGTTCAGTAAGAACGGCACTTTTCCTATTCTTTGTAAACTCTCATCCTGAAAACATTATAAAAAATAATTAGAATTACACGGGGATAGCAGTGCCTTAGACGGGGCTCATTGTGCCGCGGCACAATGAGCCCCCGGCTAGAGGCCCTTTTAACCCCGTTAGTAACGTAACAACCTTCAGATGAATGATTAAAAACGTATTTAACACAGCGTTGTATTACATTGGCCTTACGATTCTTCAATAAATTGTCGAGACTTTATTGAAAACACTCAATACGAAAGCTTTAAAATACAATAAATAGACCAAAAAATACAACCACGAAAATATTTACTTACGTGACATCGGCACGGCACGTGGCAGGGAGCTACTCTTACCGCGGCGCTGACGCAACTAAATTGGCCGCCGATTGTGCGCCTGGGTAAAGCATTTCTCGACGCAATAACAGAATGTATGTATCTTTTTTCTTCACTGAGTAAATCGCATTAGCACTACCTACCCCCGGCACTTTTAACCCCGCCCTCCCCTGCCTCAGGGTAGGCAACGCATTAGAGATCTTATGGTTTCTTAATGGGGGATCATAGTGTTTCGGTGTACGTGGGCCGCAGTGACCACTTACCATAAGGTGGGCTGTGCGCTCGTTTGCCTATACCAATGACATAAAAAAACCTGCATGTTAATGTTTGTCATAGTCATATCATAGTAGGGTTGCCATCTGTTTGTATTAAGCCGGACATGTTTGGCTTTTTCGAGCTGTGTCCGGCCAAATATTTATACGTCCGGCCTGTCCGGATTTTTGTTAGCGCCTCAAGTGAAGCAATCATTATCATCATCACTACTGTCAGTCATGTCAGTACTGATCGAGGGAATTGTACGTTCCTTGATGAGTGTAAGGGAACTCTAGGAGTGGATTTTCCGAAATTCCCACGGGAACATTTAAAAAAGGTATGTCTGGCTTTATAAAGTCGCGTTTGGCTTTTAGTTGTGGACGTTGTGGTGATGTCAGGCTTTTATGGTAAAATGTCCGGCTTTTTTCTGGGCAAAGTCCGGCTTTTTCATTTTAGGAGATGGCAACCCTAGTCGTATGCCAATACTGTTATGGTGTATATGGCAGCGCTCCACGGGCTGTCGGGCGAGGAGGCGCGGCGGCGCGGCGAAAAGCGGCCAATCCCGGCGGAGCTCAAGGACGACAAGTACTTCGAGCGGCGCCGGCGCAACAACCAGGCCGCCAAGAAGTCGCGCGACGCGCGCCGCGTGCGCGAGGACCAGGTACCACCGCTGCTGCCACAGTATACCTAACAGCACACGGCGGACACGGCCTATAAAAACTCGATTTCGAACACAGTTCGAATGAAGTGTCAATGTTTGCGTGCGAGGACGTCTGTACACTTGTAAATGTGTGTGTACCAACTACGTGGGCCAGAGATCCACTCTCCATCTCCAGATAAAACAGATGACGGCAAGGGCGAATAGGGATGACGACAGGGTGAAGAAATCGAAATTCTAATTAGTCCGTCAGTCAGGTAATAAAAAAACATTAGACACGTATTTTTCGTTTTATCAAATTAATAAAGAATGACTAAGTTAAAACGCATTAAAGTTGGAGAGTGGGGGCTAACTACGTCACCGTTAGGTATAAATCGTACCTAACCGTGACGTCACGCGACATTTCAACTCAATATATCGCCGTATAAGTTTAATTACGTGAAAAAATAAAAAATACGTGTCCAATACTTTTCAATAATCTTCCTGATAGACTAAGAAAAAAAAAGTTGTCGTCATCCCTATTGGGCGCGAGTTCCGCGCCGGCTAGATTCAGGCGGTTGATTCCGTGGCCATTCTGTATATATGTATAGTGTACGTACGAATACGTCATTTGTTTCATCCGATGGAGAGTGAATCGTTGGTTGGCCCGCACACACGTTAGTGGTACACACACGTTTCCAAGTGTGGGTACAGACGTGTTCGCACGCAAACATTGACACTTCATTCGAATTGTATTCGAAAATCGTGCATTTATGGGCCGTGTCCGCCGTGTGATTATGGGGTATTGCGGCTATAGGTATAGGCTATAGGTTCCCTTGTCTGTGCGCAGATAGCGTGGCGCGCGTGTCTACTGGAGCAGGAGAACGCGTCGCTCCGCGCGCACGTGGCGGCGCTGCGCCAGGAGACGCTGGCGCTGCGGGGCGCTGCTGGCGGCCGACGAGCTGGCGGTGCCCACCAGCACCACGGCCGACTGAGCGCCGCCCGCACTGGGCCCGGGCTCACTGGTGACTTGTCGCCGTGGCGGCGGCTGCGCCAGG
>OZ020298.1:5817493-5845393 GCA_963971205.1 Aethes cnicana | reverse complement strand
ACACAACAACCATCAATACAAAAAAAATGTGAAATGTGATTAATTTTAATATGTATGTTAGTTTTTACATCTCCAAAATTGACTAAAGGAGACCGTATACATCTCCTAAACTTGTGTTGTATGATATAATTTTAGAGACTGTGTACAACTTTAGGATACCTAGAGACGTATACAATCTCTAAACATTTGCGATTATTATTATTATTTTTAGTATACATATTTAGATAAGTACTTTAATTAATATTTTCATTAATTTGTACCTAATATAAGACCATCTCTAAGATCTTAGATTTAAGTTTAAGTTAGGGACTATACATCCCTTAAATGTGATTTTAGTATGTACCTATATATGTACTTTTATACATATTAACGTAAATTTAATGTAAATCTATATGTTTAAATTTTGAAAAAAGGCCTTCTGCTGAGTTTGTTGCGGCGCTTCTTCTCAAGCAATGGGTCTAGGAAGCGCTGGTAAATTCATTTCTGTTAAATTCATTTAAAAGTGACGTGTAAAAGTGCCCAGATGGGGCCTATTTGCTGAATAAATATTTTCATTTTCGTTTTCATTTAAGGTATCTTAAATATATAAAACTCAAAGGTGACTGACTGACTGATATAGTGATCGATCAACGCACAGCCCAAACCACTGGACGGATCGGGCTGAAATTTGGCATGCAGGTAGATGTTATGACGTAGGCATCCGCTAAGAAAGGATTTTGCAAAATTCCCACGGGAACGGGAAAAAAAGGGATTTTTACATTTTAATGTTTAAGCGCGTACGAAGTCGCGGGAAACATCGTAGAGATCTGAAATTGGGCATGCAGGTTCCTTAGGGAGCGTAGGAGAGCACTAAGAAAGGACTTCCCGAAATTCCTACGGGAACGGGAAAAAATGGGTTTATTACATTTTAAGGCGCGTACGTAGTCGCGGGGATCATCGTAGAGAGATGAAATTTGGCATGCAGGTTCCTTGGGGAGCGCAGGGGAGCACTATGAAAGGATTTGCCGATATTCCCACGGGAACGGGAAAAACGGGATTTTTACATTTTAATGTTTAGGCGCGTACGAAGTCACGGGAAACAGCTATCTATCTATCTAAATATATAAAACTCAAAGGTGACTGACTGACTGATATAGTGATCGATCAACGCACAGCCCAAACCACTGGACGGATCGGGCTGAAATTTGGCATGCAGGTAGATGTTATGACGTAGGCATCCGCTAAGAAAGGATTTTGCAAAATTCCCACGGGAACGGGAAAAAAAAGGATTTTTACATTTTAATGTTTAAGCGCGTACGAAGTCGCGGGAAACATCGTAGAGATCTGAAATTTGGCATGCAGGTTCCTTAGGGAGCGTAGGAGAGCACTAAGAAAGGACTTCCCGAAATTCCCACGGGAACGGGAAAAAATGTTTTTTTTTACATTTTAAGGCGCGTACGTAGTCGCGGGGATCATCGTAGAGAGATGAAATTTCGCATGCAGGTTCCTTGGGGAGCGCAGGGGAGCACTAAGAAAGGACTTCCCGAAATTCCTACGGGAACGGGATAAAATGGGTTTATTACATTTTAAGACGCGTACGTAGTCGCGGGGATCATCGTAGAGAGATGAAATTTGGCATGCAGGTTCCTTGGGGAGCGTAGGGGAGCACTAAGAAAGGATTTCCCGATTATCCCACGGGAACGGGAAAAATGGGATTTTTACATTTTAATGTTTAGGCGCGTACGAAGTCGCGGGAAACAGCTATCTATCTATCTTCTATCTAAATATATAAAAGAAGAAACTGACTGACTGACTGACATATCAACGCAGAGCCGAAACTACTGGTCGTATAGGTAGAGAGCTGAAATTTCGCATGCAGGTTCCTTGGGGAGCGTAGGGGAGCACTAAGAAAGGATTTCCCGAAATTCCCACGGGAACGGGAAAAAAAGGGATTTTTACATTTTAATGTTTAGGCGTGTATGAAGTCGCGGGGATCATCGTAGAGAGATGAAATTTGGCATGCAGGTTCCTTGGGGAGCGTAGGGGAGCACTAAGACAGGATTTCCCGATATTCCCACGGGAACGGGAAAAATTTTATTTTTACATTTTAATGTTTAGGCGCGTAAGAAGTCGCGGGAAACAGCTATCTAAATATATAAAAGAAGAAACTGACTGACTGACATATCAACGCAGAGCCGAAACTACTGGTCGTAGAGAGCTGAAATTTGGCATGCAGGTTCCTTGGGGAGCGTAGGGAAGGACTAAGAAAGGATTTCCCGAAATTCCCACGGGAACGGGAAAAAAAGGGATTTTTACATTTTAATGTTTAGGCGCGTACGAAGTCGCGGGGATCATCGTAGAGAGATGAAATTTGGCATGCAGGTTCCTTGGGGAGCGTAGGGGAGCACTATGAAAGGATTTCCCGATATTCCCACGGGAACGGGAAAAATGGTGTAAAAAGGAAATGATTGATGAGTTCACTAAAACATTCTTTAAACCAGTCTGCTATTACCTAAATAATAAATTTTGGCACTAAACTATTTATTCATAAGAGATTAATGAAATGAAAAAAAAGGAATAATCTATAGATATAATAAATAATAATTCTGTAGAAGAAGTCGCCGCTGAAAATTGAAAATTAAAAGAAACTATCAAATCAAAGGGACTATATGAACGATACTGAACACAAAATAACGATTTTTAGAAAAAAAAATACTGTATGTATGTATGTCCGGATTTAACTCGAAAACTACTGGACAGATTGAAACAAAATTTGGTATGGGGATAGTTTATAACACTGGTCAACATATAGGCTACTTTTTATCCCGAGAAAATGCATAGTTCTCGCGGGAAGGCTATTAACAAAATCCACGCGGACGAAGTCGCGGGCAGAAGCTAGTATGTAATATGGGCCTAGATGCCTGAAATAAAATTTATTATCATTATTATTAATACATTGTGTATTTACTAGCTTCCGCCCGCGACTACGTTGGCGTTGTGTTGTAAACTACCCCCATAAAAAAAATTGTTACAATCCGACCAGTAGGTTTCGATTTGAATCCAGACAAACAGTTATTTTTTCTAAAAATCGTTTTTTTTTCGTGTTCAGTGTCGTTTGTATAGGGCGATTGCTAATTCTCAGCATGTTTTTTAGGCTTTGTTTGAATTTTTTCTAGTTGAAAAAAAGACTTTTTGTATGGGATACACATTTTTTGTTTAGATATTAGATATTATAGATATTAATATCAGATATTAATAAAATCAACATACATATAATAAATATACATTTGAAACTAGGCATGTTTGATGAGTACTCCCTTGTCATCATGTCCTGATGGACTTTCTAACAGTATCCGGGCCGAATCTATAAGGGTACTGTTGAGCACCGGGATGGTGCCCGCTACTTTACTATTAAATTAATCTAGTTGGGACTTCTTATTAAATAAAACCGCAGTTCAGCTCCAAAGACGTATAATAAGATGACTGAATTTTAAGCAAGTGTCAAAGTGTAAAAAAAAACAAATCTAGAAAAATAATAAAAAAGCATGTAAAAAAGGTCTGTCGCCAATAGGTACAAAAATACGACGAAACGCTTCGAGAAAAGGCAGGTAGTGCCCTGCGCTGCCGTTGGCTCATCTTGGCGAGGCCACTTCCGTGCCCCCAGATACATACATTTGAAACTTGGCATGCCCCCAGCCCAGGGGCCGTCCATTAATCACGTGATGTTTTGAACCCCCTTCCCCCTTAGTGATACGTGGTAAGGTTTAAGACTAAAAAAATCACGTGTTTTTTAGAACACAGTACTTACAAAAAATCTTATTTTTTTTTAATACTATCTTTAAATACAGGATTAAATAAAAATTAAACTATACACGGTGGGTCAGAAAATATGGCAAATAATTAACCCACCGTATCGGCTATCGATTCTAAGTATATTGTATATGTCTTTAATTTTTTTTGAGTTGGTAAGAAAAATAATTGTATATGGGATTGGTTGTGTGAGCGACGCCTGAATCCTATACAAAATATTTTTTTTACCAACTCGAAAAAAATTAAAGACCTATACAATATACTTCGAATCGATCCCCGATAATAATAATAATAATAATAATAATATAGCCTTTTATTCTGATCAACTTAACTTGCTTAATTAATATAACAAAATGTTTTTATATAAACTTACAAATAAACTTATTCTAGTATTTGTTTTTTATTTATCTTTTGAAGATCTGTTTGCCAGTCGGCAAAGGCCTCCTCCAACCTTTTCCATTCTAATCTATCCAGAGACACCCTGTTCCACATCACTCCTGCTACTTTCCTTATATCATCATCCCATCTTTTTTGCGGTCTGCCTCTCTTCCTTTTTCCTTCCCTGGGATACCATCTTGTCACTTTCTTACTCCATTTGTCAATACCTCTTATCGTGTGCCCTGCCCACCTCCATTTTAGCCTTCTAATTTTTAGTGTTACATCTATGGTTTTCGTTTTATTCCTGATGACACAGTTTTTTATCCGGTCTGCTTTTTTTACATTCATCATACTCCTTTCCATAGCGTATTGGCAAGTTGCAAGTTTACCAGTCATTTCCTGAGTTAAGGCCCATGACTGGCAACCATACATTAGGACGGGTAGTACGCAGGTGTTAAATAGTTTACTTTTGATGTTTATATGGAGTTTTTCGTCTTTCATAACTTCCCTCAAGCTCCAGTACCTTCTCCAGCCGTTCGATATTCTTCTCTCTACTTCTTTGCGCATAGGTTCTTTTTGAGCTATGAGCTGTCCCAAATATATGTATTCATCAGTGTAATTGATTTGTGTATTGCTTAACTTTATCGTGGTTTTTTCGCCATTTGTCATTAGTCTGGTCTTTTCAGGATTCAGTTTAAGCCCTACTTTCTCACTTTGTATGGCAAGGTCTTCTATCATTTTATGAATGTGTTCAGATGTTCTGGCGAATAGTACGATGTCGTCAGCGAATCTTAAATGCGTCAGTGACGTCCCATCGATATTGATCCCAAGATTTTCCCAGTCAAGTCGTCTGAAGATCGATTCTAGTACTGCCGAGAATAATTTCGGAGATAGGGGGTCTCCTTGTCTAACGCCTTTTCCCACTTTGAATGGCTCTCCTTTCTTTTCTAATTGAATTTTGGCAGTACTATGGCTATATACGTTCCTTATTAACCGTATGTACTTCTGTTCAATACCTTGTTCCATTAATGCTTCCCATATGTTTCTATGAAGTAAGGAGTCGAATGCTTTGCTGTAGTCGATAAATGCAATGTAATATGTAAGCTGATATTCGCTATACTTCTCCAAAACTTGGCGTACTACATGAATGTGGTCGATCACAGAGTAGTCTTTACGAAATCCAGCCTGCTCTATGGGTTGATGCTCGTCAAGCGTACTTTCGATCCGTTTTAAAATAATCTTAGCAAATATCTTATATATGTTAGACATAAGGCTGATAGGGCGGTAGTTTCCTATTTCGTGTTTGTCTCCTTTTTTATACAACAGGATGATATTAGACTCTGTCCATTGTCGTGGGATTGTTTCAGTATTTATAATATTGTTGAACATATCTGTAAGAATTGGTATTAAAACTTCCTTGCTTTGTCTTAGGACTTCGTTATTTATGCCGTCAGGACCTGGTGTTTTGTCAGTTCTTTGGGTATCTATAGCTTTCTCGACCTCAGCTTGAAGAATGTTAGGAACGTCTGAGATTTCCACCAAATCAGATTCGCCTTCTGTTGTGTTACTTTCGTACAATTTCTTATAAAATGATGTAGCCGTGCTTAATATGTCTTTCCTGTGATGATTCCAATTTCCTGTATCGTTTTTCGTTTTGACGATCCAATCCATTGAATTCTTTAATTCTTTGTACGCTTTTTTTAAAAAAATAAAAAAAAAAAAATAAAAAAAAAAAAAAAAAAAAAAAAAAAAAAGCGTACAATCGATCCCCGATACTGTGGGTTAATTATTTGCCATGTTTTCTGACCCACCATGTATATATGGAAGCTTATAATATGCTTGTAAATTATTAATTTTAGTGCATGTTTTTGTTTAAGGCTTTCCGAATAAAATAAAATAAAGTATTAATTAATCTAATTTTATTCTAGAAAATTAATTTTCGATTGGGAAACCGCGCGTTTGACGAAAAAAACACGTGATATCTCACTTACACCCCCCTAGCCCCCTGTGATATTTCGTGATGTTTGCCCTTTTCGAGCCTCACGTGATTAATGGACGGCCCCCAGATTATTGTATTCATATTCATTTATTCAATGTAGTATGTACAGTCGAGTTCGCCAATATATACACACTTTTGCACCACGTTGTAATAAGGTCCAAAAGTGTACACATATTAATGAATACGACTGTACATAAGATGGTGGTATACTAACTTGTCGCGGTGGCCGTGGCGGGTTTCTTCTCAGTAGTGATGACGGTCGCGGGAATATCATCGTCCGTAATGCTGCCGATCAGGATTTTCTTTGGCTGCTATCACAAAAATTTTTTCATTTCGTGACATTACTGTAATAAGTACTATTTTTCTACTCGACACAGGTTCTTAATTTAAGAGGGTTTACTCCGAAAGTGGGCAACGTCGCAAATAGCTGTCAAATATTTTGCTGTTTTCATTAATTTCTAAATATTGCTGATCCTGATGGTAAGTGGTCACTGCGGCCCATGGACACCGAAATCCTATGATCCCCCATTAAGAAACCATAAGATCTCGAATGCGTTGCCTACCCTGAGGCCTAAGATGGAATGCCTCTGTGCCAGAAATTTTGGCCTCTGTGCCAGTGGCTGTACCTACCATCTCTCATGTACCTATATGGCTGGGGTTCAATTTCAGCTGGCAATTCTAAATATACTTATTTGCGAAGTTTAATTTCCGACCGAGAATTTCGGTGAAGGAAAACATCGTGAGGAAATCCGCACGCATCTACTAATTAATTCGAAGATGTGTGTAAAGTCCCCAAACCGCAATGGGACCCATATCCCGAACCCTGTCGTGATGAGAGGCATGTGCCCAGCATTGGGACGGCAATAGGCTATTGTGGTGGTTATTATTTACATAAATAAAAAAATAAAAACCGCCTTCAAACTCCGACAGACTGCGATGTCAATGTCAACTTCACTATATGATTATCATTTCTTTGGGTCGGTTCACTTGACACCGACTTCGCAGTCTGCCGGAGTTTGAAGGCAGTTTTTATTTTTTTTATAAACTTTCAAAATAAAAAAAGAATCATCGAAATCGGTTCACGTTTACTATTTATTTTTGGTGAACATACATAAAAAAATAATAAAGATTCCGACGAATTTAGAACCTCCTCCTTTTTTTTCAAGTCAGTTAAAAAGGGGACGACTCTGCAGTCATCCCCTGGTTTCAGACGGATAATGGGTACTCTATTCGGAACCATTTCACCCATTTCCCCGATGTGTTTGATATTGTGGAGACTGGCCGAGTAAAATCGGTTAGTTGTCACATTTCCTTTCAAAAATAGGTAATTTTAAGCGTAGAATTAATTTGTTGAATATATTAAGTCTTTTTCTATCGCTTGTAACGAACAGATCTCTGAAAATACATTATCAATTCAACTTTAAATCTATTATTTCATAGTTAGGGAAATGTTAGGGCAGTAATAGGGCCAGTCTTCAAGATTTAGAGATTTTAATTAGCTAGACATCGTCTTTGTGTCCTCGGATTCCACCGCTGATCTCCGTGCCTGCAGCAGCTACCTGAGCTAACACCAACCCCCCTTCACAATATTGTACGGTTGCGTCGATAGTTGTAAGGTGAGTCGTGGTGGGGTCTGGGCCCACCGGTGGGCAGCGGTTACCTTGTTTTCGGGCAGCGTGGCACTGAGGTTTTTGCGCATGGTTTTCACGAGGTTTGTGTAGGATTTCATCGTAAGCGACGGGTCGATCTCGATCGGTATCGGCTCGAAGTCTGACAAAAAAAAACACATTCTATATTTTTAGGAATTTTTGAAAGAAAGGCCTTCTGCTGTGTTTGTCGCGGCGCTTCTTCTCAAGCAATGGGTCTAGGAAGCTGATGTGTAAAAGTGGCCAATTTGCTGAATAAATGATTGAATTGAATAGGGTTCCGTACCCAAAGGGTGAATACCGGAACACTATTAATATGCCCCCGATGTTTGTCTGTATGTCTGTCACAGGGCTCTACCTCTTGAACGAAAATAGAGATCTGTTACTGTGGTGTTCACAGAATATGTGTTACTGTGGCCGCCATCAAAACAAATAATAAAAAGTATAATACTGTATACAGGGTCAAGCAAAACCTTGCGATGATATTTGAACCACAGTATCAGTTATCGATTCTAGGCATGTTTTTTTGGTTGTTTATCGTATACATATAATAAAAATGTAATGTGATTTTATACGGTTTTTTTTTTCTTCAAAAAAAGGCCTTCAGCTGAGTTTGTTGCGGCGCTTCTTCTCAAGCAATGGGTCTTGGAAGCGCCGGTAAATTCATTTCTGACGTGTAAAAGTGCCCAGATGGCTGAACTTGCTGAATAAATTTGATTTTGATTCGATTTTAAATATCGTCATAACGTTTTGCTGGACCCTATATAAAAGGCTGTTACTGTAAGTTACTGTCTTTTTCTCCGTCTGACTTCCAGCGCTCCATCTTATTAAGCCGTTATAGGTAGTAACTTGGAATTTTCACAAAATACGTATTAATGAATCCTCTATCAGAACAAAGCAGCGCCAGCTCTCCACCCCCGAGGGTCTGGCTGTAAGAGTCACCTCTCTCAACTGGAGGCAGGTCGGCCATGTAAGCCGCCAGGTTGCTGGTGGACACGCCCAGGGCTGAAGCGCCAGCGTCAAGTGACAGCTCGCCTCGCTGCAGCCTCTCCACCCCGAGTGTCTGGCTGTAAGAGTCACCTCTCTCGACTGGAGGCAGGTCGGCCATGTAAGCCGCCAGGTTGCTGGTGGACACGCCCAGGGCTGAAGCGCCAGCGTCAAGTGACAGCTCGCCTCGCTGCAGCCTCTCCACCCCCGAGGGTCTGGCTGTAAGAGTCACCTCTCTCGACTGGAGGCAGGTCGGCCATGTAAGCCGCCAGGTTGCTGGTGGACACGCCCAGGGCTGAAGCGCCAGCGTCAAGTGACAGCTCGCCTCGCTGCAGCCTCTCCACCCCCGAGGGTCTGGCTGTAAGAGTCACCTCTCTCGACTGGAGGCAGGTCGGCCATGTAAGCCGCCAGGTTGCTGGTGGACACGCCCAGGGCTGAAGCGCCAGCGTCAAGTGACAGCTCGCCTCGCTGCAGCCTCTCCACCCCCGAGGGTCTGGCTGTAAGAGTCACCTCTCTCGACTGGAGGCAGGTCGGCCATGTAAGCCGCCAGGTTGCTGGTGGACACGCCCAGGGCTGAAGCGCCAGCGTCAAGTGACAGCTCGCCTCGCTGCAGCCTCTCCACCCCCGAGGGTCTGGCTGTAAGAGTCACCTCTCTCAACTGGAGGCAGGTCGGCCATGTAAGCGGCCAGGTTGCTGGTGGACACGCCCAGGGCTGAAGCGCCAGCGTCAAGTGACAGCTCGCCTCGCTGCAGCCTCTCCACCCCCGAGGGTCTGGCTGTAAGAGTCACCTCTCTCGACTGGAGGCAGGTCGGCCATGTAAGCCGCCAGGTTGCTGGTGGACACGCCCAGGGCTGAAGCGCCAGCGTCAAGTGACATCTCGCCTCGCTGCAGCCTCTCCACCCCCGAGGGTCTGGCTGTAAGAGTCACCTCTCTCGACTGGAGGCAGGTCGGCCATGTAAGCCGCCAGGTTGCTGGTGGACACGCCCAGGGCTGAAGCGCCAGCGTCAAGTGACATCTCGCCTCGCTGCAGCCTCTCCACCACATCCGCGGGACCCTTGGCTTGCCAGAAGTCGCGGGCCGTTCTGGAGATCATAAATAAGACCATGTTTGAAATACTGTACTGTTGGCACTAGTATGTATATTATATGCATAAATTATAAGAGCAAATGTACACAGTTATGACAATAAAATTTATCTTATCTTATCTTATAGATTGGTAATGCTTTTTCACTCCTAATCGAAAAGTAGTATTCTGTTGCCCGTTTGAAGGGAGCTATGCAAATTTGCTCCCTCTCCATTTCTGCCCCGCTAACATAACAGGGAGCAAAGTAAATTCAAAATTCATTACATTAAAAACCTAGGGCGGTGAATACGTTATTTGTGGCCCGAACCGAAGGTGAAGGTCATTAATATGCGCATTAACACGCATTACCGCCCGTGGTTTGTCTAAAGTTTTACGTCTTGCCTTGGTCAAGGGTGACGTAATAGTACATTACAGACCTAGGGTGGTGAATTCGTGAATGTCCCAGATCGCAGGTTTCTATCTATATATATTCTATAAATATGCGATCTGGGGCTTTACGAATTGCCGCCCGTGGTTTGTCAAAAGTTTTACGTCTTGCCATGGCCAAGAAGTGAGATTTTCTCTCCGCGTAGCGGGCAGAAAATACCACTTTACGGCCAAGGGTGATGTAAAAAATATTTATTGCATAGCCACATTACAAAAACTCAGGTGGTATTTGAAATTAAATAGGTATACATGTGACGCCCTGTAAGGGCACTTTAATTCGAGAGGGCAACAAACTACCTACATTTTATTGTAATTTCAAGTACCGTACCGAGCGGCGATTTCGCTCCCTTCTGCTACTGGTTTTCTCATAGGAGACAATACCAGCAGCGACGTGAAGGAAGGACAAACAAACAAACACACTTTCACATCACTACATAGTATAAAACAAAGTCGCTTTCTCTGTCCCTATATCCCTATGTATGCTTAAATCTTTAAAACTACGCAACGGATTTGATGCGGTTTTTTTAAATAGATAGAGTGATTCAAGAGGAAGGTTTTCGTATATAATTTGTTATCGTTAAACACTCAATGGGGGCTATCGCGTGTGAATTTGCCACTAGAGGCGCTAGTATCGCGTGAGGTCCAGTAACATTCACTTTTCACTGGTTTTGGCGGGCTTCGTTATATAAATTATTAATTTCTTTAATTTACCTGTTGAAAAGGTATCTCCTTCGTGAAATTATCGCAAATATGGATTATTTGGCGATGAATGTGAACGCTTTGAAACAAAAATGAAAATTCCAACAATACGGAACTGCACGATAATGCGACTCGATATGATGATAGTTATTTATAATTAATAAACTTAATGAGATTCAAGATTTAAAACTTAGTTTCGGCGCCGATCTTATAGTAGAGTCGTCTTTGACAGCTATACCTCTGGACCTTAGTCAACAGTGGCGCCAACTGGTGAGCGAAGAAACGATAGGCCTCATTCCCGCGGGAACGCTATAACCGAATTTCACGCGGACGAAGTCGCGGGCAGTAGCTAGTTATATTAGTAAGGAAGTAAGGAAATAATATAGATGGTGGCAGGGGCCCTTACCGGTATGGCCGGTTGATGCAGCCGTACACGTCGCGATATCTCCCGTACAGCGTCCCGTAACTGACCCCCAGGATCTCAGCTGCTTGCTTCATCTCGAGTTCTTTGACACGCACCGCCTCCATCACCTGCGAAAAAAAAACTAAAAATATCTTGGGACATTTCACACATATTGACCTAGCCCCAAACTAAGCAAAGCCTGTACTATGGGTGCTAGACAACGATATAAATACTTACATGTATAGATAAATACATAGAGAAATACATACATATATAAGTACTAAACATCCATGACTCGAGTACAGACATCGTGCTCATCACATAAAGTTTGCCCCTCCAGACCCAGAAAATATATTATGGCGGTGCCCTTTTGTTCTCGACTTTACGGGCGCACTGCCGTGCCCCCGGATATCTCTGACGGTCTGTCTGTCTGTCTGTCTCACCCGCTTGACGTAGTTCTCCTCCCAGAACTGCGGGCGGCGGCCGTGGCGCAGGTACTCGTTCAGTTTGACGACGTCGGTGAAACGAGGATCCGCGGGGCCTGACTTGGGGCCCGCCGTTTCCGTGATCAATTCTGAAATTAACAAATCAGCACTATAGATTCATCACCATCATCATCATCATCATCATCATCATCACCATTGTCATCGTCATCATCATCATCAGCAAAAGCACCAGCAGCAAAAGTTGTAAACTGTTAAGCAATAATAAGTTTTTTCAAAAATAACATTTTTGGGACACGCTTTTATTGTTGACTGTACTTTTCTTTGTAAATTATTCATCTACCCTTCAATACGAATCAAACGAGCCCAAATTCGATGGGTTTATGAAGTTTAATTACGGAGTTCCTATGGCCACCTTCCAGCTCCATCATCAGATCAGCTCCACGTCATCATAATATTGCATTGTCACGCGATTTACATATTCGTGCAAAATTTCAGCTCAATCGGAAATCGGAAAGTGGGTCAAATTTAACTTGCAAGATTCCATTACATAGTTACATACAGGTAAATACATTAACTCGACTCTGCGCTCGAAGTTGTTGACCATTATGTATACCTGGGACAAACAGTCCAGTTAGGTAGGTCCAACTTCGAGAAAGAGATCAATCGTCGAATCCGACTCGGCTGGGCAGCGTTCGGGAAGCTTCGCAGTGTCTTTTCGTCCAAATTACCGCAGTGCCTCAAGTCGAAAGTCTTCGACCAGTGTGTGTTGCCAGTGATGACTTATGGTTCCGAGACGTGGGCGCTTACGATGGGCCTCATAAGAAGGCTCAAGGTCACCCAGAGGGCAATGGAGAGGGCTATGCTCGGGGTTTCTCTGCGTGATAGAATCAGAAATGAGGATATCCGCAGTAGAACTAGGGTCACCGACATAGCCCGAAGAATTGCGAACCTTAAGTGGCAGTGGGCGGGGCACATTGCTCGCAGGACTGATGGCCGATGGGGCAAGAAAGTCCTGGAGTGGCGTCCGCGAACCGGTAGACGAGCTGTCGGTAGGCCTCCAACAAGATGGAGTGACGACCTTGTAAAGGTCGCGGGAACGCGGTGGATGCGAGTGGCACAGGACCGGTCTGAGTGGCGCGCCTTGGGGGAGGCCTATGTCCAGCAGTGGACGTCTATCGGCTGAAATGATGATGATGATGATGATGAAATACCTACATTAAAGCGTTTTGAAATGTAAAGGCGCGGGACTTTAGATAGTAGAAGATCTCTAGACCTAATAAAAGCGTGTTAAAATATGGTTTGCGTTCGGCTCGCCATCTAGCTTCAAGTAGCGGAGCAACTGCTAACCGGTCGGGTAATCGGGGTTCAGCCACTGGACGCTAGATGTCGCTCTAGTGTTAACCCGGGTATCGGAGCACGCACTACAGTTTAGACTCTGCCACTCTTCTTGTAATTTCACTATGCCCGCGCCCAGCAGTGGGACGTTGCGGTGTCGTTACTCACGTTTCGGCGCGTTGGGTCCGTAGTGCTTGGGCAGGTCGATGACGGCGGTGCCCGAAGACGAAGTGGACGGCGCGCCTTCGTTCGATTCCTCGTCTGAAAGTCAAAACACAAGTTAAAATCACATGAAAAAAATTAAAACATTTTTATTTTCTCTAAGTTTAAAGTAAAGTGGATATATAGGTATAGTTTGTCAATTATAGTTTAGTAATATAGTTTACATCACCCTTGGCCGTAAAGTGGGATTTTCTGCCCGCTACGCGGAGAGAAAATCTCACTTTCTGGCCAAGGCAAGACGTAAAACTTTTGACAAACCACGGGCGGTAATTCGTAAAGCCCCATATCGCATATTTATGGCCCTCACCTTCGGTCTGCGACATTTACCTACGAATTCACCACCCTAGGTCTGTAATGTACTATTTCACCTCAGCAGATCGAACAAATAGACTACTGTCAGAAAACAGTGAGCAAAATTGTGTTTGTTTCACCTGAGACAAAGTATATTTTTTTTTAAATCCTATTATCCTATCAGACAAAAACAAAGGCCTAAGCCATGTAGCCACAGTTGTTTTAATCCTGTGCCGCGCCGTCGCCTGTGCCGCGCCGTCACCTGCGCTGTTGTCTCCGTCCACGAACCACCGTCGCCTGTGCCGCGCCGTCGCCTGTGCCGCGCCGTCACCTGTGCCGCGCCGTCGCCCGTGCCGCGCCGTCACCTGCGCTGTTGTCTCCGTCCACGAACCACCGTCGCCTGTGCCGCGCCGTCACCTGCGCTGTTGTCTCCGTCCACGAACCACCGTCGCCTGTGCCGCGCCGTCACCTGCGCTGTTGTCTCCGTCCACGAACCACCGTCGCCTGTGCCGCGCCGTCGCCTGTGCCGCGCCGTCACCTGTGCCGCGCCGTCGCCCGTGCCGCGCCGTCACCTGCGCTGTTGTCTCCGTCCACGAACCACCGTCGCCTGTGCCGCGCCGTCACCTGCGCTGTTGTCTCCGTCCACGAACCACCGTCGCCCGTGCCGCGCCGTCACCTGCGCTGTTGTCTCCGTCCACGAACCACCGTCGCCCGTGCCGCGCCGTCACCTGCGCTGTTGTCTCCGTCCACGAACCACCGTCGCCTGTGCCGCGCCGTCACCTGCGCTGTTGTCTCCGTCCACGAACCACCGTCGCCTGTGCCGCGCCGTCACCTGCGCTGTTGTCTCCGTCCACGAACCACCGTCGCCCGTGCCGCGCCGTCACCTGCGCTGTTGTCTCCGTCCACGAACCACCGTCGCCCGTGCCGCGCCGTCACCTGCGCTGTTGTCTCCGTCCACGAACCACCGTCGCCCGTGCCGCGCCGTCACCTGCGCTGTTGTCTCCGTCCACGAACCACCGTCGCCTGTGCCGCGCCGTCGCCTGTGCCGCGCCGTCACCTGTGCCGCGCCGTCGCCCGTGCCGCGCCGTCACCTGCGCTGTTGTCTCCGTCCACGAACCACCGTCGCCTGTGCCGCGCCGTCACCTGCGCTGTTGTCTCCGTCCACGAACCACCGTCGCCCGTGCCGCGCCGTCACCTGCGCTGTTGTCTCCGTCCACGAACCACCGTCGCCCGTGCCGCGCCGTCACCTGCGCTGTTGTCTCCGTCCACGAACCACCGTCGCCCGTGCCGCGCCGTCACCTGCGCTGTTGTCTCCGTCCACGAACCACCGTCGCCTGTGCCGCGCCGTCACCTGCGCTGTTGTCTCCGTCCACGAACCACCGTCGCCCGTGCCGCGCCGTCACCTGCGCTGTTGTCTCCGTCCACGAACCACCGTCGCCTGTGCCGCGCCGTCACCTGCGCTGTTGTCTCCGTCCACGAACCACCGTCGCCCGTGCCGCGCCGTCACCTGCGCTGTTGTCTCCGTCCACGAACCACCGTCGCCCGTGCCGCGCCGTCACCTGCGCTGTTGTCTCCGTCCACGAACCACCGTCGCCCGTGCCGCGCCGTCACCTGCGCTGTTGTCTCCGTCCACGAACCACCGTCGCCCGTGCCGCGCCGTCACCTGCGCTGTTGTCTCCGTCCACGAACCACCGTCGCCCGTGCCGCGCCGTCACCTGCGCTGTTGTCTCCGTCCACGAACCACCGTCGCCTGTGCCGCGCCGTCACCTGCGCTGTTGTCTCCGTCCACGAACCACCGTCGCCCGTGCCGCGCCGTCACCTGCGCTGTTGTCTCCGTCCACGAACCACCGTCGCCCGTGCCGCGCCGTCACCTGCGCTGTTGTCTCCGTCCACGAACCACCGTCGCCCGTGCCGCGCCGTCACCTGCGCTGTTGTCTCCGTCCACGAACCACCGTCGCCCGTGCCGCGCCGTCACCTGCGCTGTTGTCTCCGTCCACGAACCACCGTCGCCCGTGCCGCGCCGTCACCTGCGCTATTGTCTCCGTCGACGCGCAGCCTCGTGTGCAGGAAGGAGCCGATGTCGGCGGGCGCGTCGGCCCACTCGTCGTCGGACGTGTCCCGCTCCCACAGCGCGCCCGCCTCGCCGTCGCCCCACCCCACCACTCGCTCCGCCGTTATGTCCTGTCACACGTCCATTGATAATAAGCTTTTTCAAAAATGAAATTTTTGGAGCACGCTTTTATTGCTGACTGTACTTTTCTTTGTAAATCCTTCAAGACGAATCAAACGAGTCCAAATTCGATGGGTTTATGTAGTTTTATTACAGAGTTCCTATGGCCACCTTCCAGCTCCATCATCAGATCAGCTCCACGTCATCATAATTATTGCATTGTCACGCGATCTACATATTCGTGCAAAATTTCAGCTCAATCGGAAATCGGAAAGTGGGTCAAATTTAACTTCCAAGATTCCAATACATAGTTACATACAGTTCGACCTAATAAAAGCGTGTTAAAAATCATCCAAGACCTCGTACCCAAGTCTACTATTACTACAGCCTATTTGCGTCACACTGCTGGGCACAGGCCTCCTCTCATCACGAGAGGGTTTGTGTTATAGTCCCCACGCGGGCCCAGTGCGGATTGGGACTTCACACATCCCTTTGAATTGCTTTTGCCGTGCAGGTTTCCTCACGATGTTTTCCTTCACCAAAAAGCTCAGTGGTAAATTCAAATTGAATTTCGCACATAAGTAAACTTAAGAGGTGCGAGCCGGAATCGAACCCCCGACCCTCTGCATGAGGCGGTAAGTCGAACCACTAGGCCTCCACGGCTTACCAAAGTCACCCAAGACCTAATACAGTGGGTCCCTTGGATGTGCACAAACGAGTGGGGTTGTGAAAAGTGATGACATTTTATCGATGAGAAAAATAAAAATCCGGTCATTATTTATTATTTTAACACGCTTTTATTAGGTCGACCTGTATGTAACTATGTAATGGAATCTTGCAAGTTAAATTAGACCCACTTTCCGATTTCCGATTGAGCTGAAATTTTGCACGAATATGTAGATCGCGTGACAATGCAATATTATGATGACGTGGAGCTGATCTGATGATGGAGCTGAAAGATGGCCACAGGAACTCCGTAATAAAACTACATAAACCCAACGAATTTGGGCTCGTTTGATTCGTATTGAAGGGTAGATGAAGAATTTACAAAGAAAAGTATAGTCAGCAAAAAAAGCGTGTCCCAAAAATTTGATTTTTGAAAAAACTTATTATGTTTAAAAAAAATCATTGCATACAGTCGACCCCATACAAATAACAGAAAAAATATCCATATTATATGCAAACATTGTTTTTAGACGGTATTTTTATAGAATTTAAAACGCGTTAAATACTAACTAAATCGGTGCGTAGCGCCTTCTCTTTCACTCGTTGCACGAGTGACAGTGACGGCTGAGCTGGGTATAGGAGCGGCCTTAATGATTATTAAAAAAAAAGTTACTTACCAAGTTACCGTGTTGCCATTCTAGATCCCGATCCCTATAAAAACAACATTATCTTACAACAAATACTATGAAAAATGTTTATAAATCTCTGTAATAAAAGGACACAAATCACATCATAACAGTAGTTTATGTAACTGCTACATAATAAAGGTCCTTAAAACACGAGTGGGGTTTTATAAAACGAGCTGCCAGGCGAGTTTCATAATAATATCGCACGAGTGTTTTAAGGCCTAATTATGTATAGTTGCATACACAACTTTATCTACCTACACTCATTTTATAAATCCTCCAAGATGCAAAAATTGGTCAACAATGGCGTCAATTCGACGTCATCACGTCAGTGTCCCACATTCGATTTTAAAAAAGCATAGACTAAATAGAGCCGTCAGTTGAATTTGGAACAAACTTTCGCTCTGTCTGATCTGACTAAAGAATATAGGCGGGCATTGCTGTTCGAAAATGTTCGAAATTTGAATGCTATTAGACCATTATTTATTGACATTTTGAGACTGTCGACATCTATGGAATTTATATTTATTTGACAATGGAGGCCATCTCCATAATTTTTTTTTTTTTTTTTTTTTCTGGACCCTTGGAGACTATACATCTCTAAGATCTTAGATTTAAGTTTAAGTTAGGGACTATACATCCCTTCAATGTAATTGTAGTACGTACCGATATGTATATTTTATACATGTAATGTAAATGTTATAACTATGTGTAAATTTTGAAAAAAGGCCTTCTGCTTGAGTTTGTTGCGGCGCTTCTTCTCAAGCAATGGGTCTAGGAAGCGCTAGTAAATTCTTTTCTGACGTGTAAAAGTGCCCCTATGTGGCCAATTTGCTGAATAAATGATTGAATTGAATTGAATTGAATCGAACTTGATGGTCTAATACAGCTATTAGAACATTTTCACAGATAAGAAATCTGTTCTAACTAACCAGTTTATCTTAATGCTGGTCATAATTTGGAACTATCTCCATGACTACAGATTCCCAATCCTACAGATTCTCTAATCTACGGATTCCCAATTTAACAGATAACCAATTACACAGGTTCCCAATTTAACAGATAACCAATTACACAGGTTCCCAATTCTACATATTCTTTATTCCACAGTTTCTTATCTGACTACTATTTTACCGGTAAGGGTCCACTCAGTCCGTTAGGTGTGAATGTAGGTTAGGTTCGTTAGTTATCTATATACGCCCGAAGGGCAAACTACCTAGAAATAGGGGCCCCGCGTAGCGGGGACCCGTCGACCCAGTCACATTCCTAAGTCTTTGCATATTCACGGACTGAGTGGACCCTTACCGGTAAACTAGTAGTCGACTGAGCCCGTGGGCTGAGTTGATCCTAAGCGGAATCTATAGAATTGGGAGTTTGTGGAAATTGGAGTCTGTATAATTACGAATATGTAGAATTGAAATTTTGTAGAATACCAATTCTGTAAAATTGGGAATCTGTACACTTGGGAATGTGTAGAAATAGAAATCTGTAGACATGGTATTCTGTAAAAGAAATCTGTAGAACTGGGAACAATTCATAATTTGTGGTTTTTGAACGCATCATAGAGGGTTTATTTATGATATGAGTGTAGATAAAGTACACAAATGTATTAGTTTCATATACACTTACTCGTCGTCCGTCTGTTCGTTCGCGCTCATTTTTCTTTGCCGTTTCGGACTCGGACTTTCCCTGCAACAAAACGGCAAACTTCAGTAACATTATATTTCCGCAGTGCAAGTCGCGTAGGTCCGATTATTTCCCGTTCCCGTAGGTAGTAGTACTACAGCCTAGCACGCAAGCGAGAGCGCGGAACAAGCGATAGAAAGGCACCATCTGCCTAAGCGTTACGTTGTCACGTAAAAATATCGTCCGTAACCCCAGGCACAGGCCTCCTCTCTCATCACGAGAGGGTTTGGACTATAGTCCCCACGCGGGCCCAGTGCGGATTGGGGACTTCGCACACATCTTTGAATTACTTCGCAGATGCGTGCAGGTTTCCTCACGATGTTTTCCTTCACCGAAAAGTACAGTGGTTAATTCAGATTTAATTTAAACATAAGTAAACTTAGAGGTGCGAGCCGGAATCGAACCCCCGACCCTCTGCATGAGAGGCGGTAGGTCGAACCACTAGGCCACCACGGCTTCTCCCGTAGGAATTTCGGGAAATCTTCTCATAGTACCCCCCTTTACTCCGCAAGGAACCTACATGAAAAAAATCACCTTTCTTTGATCAATAGTTTCGGCATAGTAACCTGTCATCCCGTGCAACTATGCCCTAGTAGACCTGACAGATCTGAACGTCACGTCAATATATTCTGCCCGCCACATCATTCGCGTGGAATGGGGGCTATCGCGTGTGAATTTGCCACTAGAGGCGCTAGTGTCGCGTGAGGTCCAATAACATTAACTTTTCACTGGTTTTGGCGGGCTTCGTGACACAAATGATAAATTCTTCAATTAACCTGTCGAAAACTGATCTCCTTCGTGAAATTATCGCAAATATGGATTATTTGGCGATAAATGTGAACGCTTTGGAAAAAAAAAGAAAAATTCCGAACGAAACGGAACTGCACAACATTGCGGCATAGCTACTCGATATGATGATAGTTATTTATAATTAATAAACTTAATGAGATTCAAGATTTAAAACTTTGTTTCGGCGCCGATCTTATAAAGCCGCCTTTGACAGCTATACCTCTGGACCTTAGTCAACAGTGGCGCCAACTGGTGAGAAAAGAAACGATAGTCCCCATTCCGTTATCACGTTCCCACGGGAACTATGCGTTTTTCAGGGATAAGAAGTAGCCTGTGCCCTTTCCCGACTTTTCTATGTCCAACTATCTCCGTGCCGAATTCCATCTCCATCGGTCCAGCAGTTTAATCGTAAAGACGTAAGTAAGTAACACTTTATTGTACAAAAACTCAGTAATACAAACTCAAAAAACAGAAAAGGGACAAATGTACAAAAGCAAGCTTATCCCTGGAAGGACACAGGAGACGTAACAGACAGACAGAGTTACATTCACAACTTTATCTTCATTAGTAATAATTTTTCTGTAGAAGAAGTCGCGTTGGAAACTTGAAAATCAAAAGAAACTATCAAGTCGAGGGGACTATATAAACGATCAATATCGTTAACACACAAAATAACGATTTTTAGAAAACAAAATCTGTCTGTATGTATTTATGTATGTATGTCCGGATTTTTACTAAACGGATTGCAACAAAATTTGGTATGGGGGTAGTTTATAACACTGGTCAACATATAGGCTACTTTTTCCCGCGGGAATGCTATTAACGAATTCCACGCGGACGAAGTCGCGGGCAGAAGCTAGTTTACAATATTAGTATGGACATCTGTACTGTAGAGATCTTCTACTATCTAAAGTCCCGCGCCTTCTCATTTCAAAACGCTTCAATGTATTTAAAAAGCACCACCAACACTCTCAGCACATGTGTGCGTGCTGAGACAGCCATCAACTATGCGAATGTGAATGTGTTTGAAATGTGAATGCGCGGGACTTTAGATAGTAGAAGATCTCTAAATGTATACGTAGTAACTTTACTTGATCTATGGTTGAATACTCACGTGTCAGATTGCTCTCTCTTCACCGGACTGGTTTTCTCTTTGGTCGGCAGTTTGATGAGCGGCGGGGGCCCACCTGTGGGCAAAGTACCACCATCTACGTTTTATCATAGGACTACTAGACGACGGGAGGGTTTCCATCCTCATGTGGTTGAGTTCCCCATGAGTCGAATAAAGCGATGCGCTAAATCTTTTCTTGTTCGCACTGCTAAACTTTGGAATTCTCTCATTGCGTTTGTGTTTCCCAGTTCCTGTGATCTTGGTGTATTCAAGTCTAGAGTGAATAGGCATCTTTTGGGTAAGCGTGTTCCACCTTAGACCCCATCATTACTTTCCATCAGGTGTGATTAGGGTCAAACGCAAGCCCATTCGTATTTTTTTTTAAGTATGTGTTGTTTTACACGTATCGCAACCACACGCCAACCACAACCATAACATGTGGTCGGGCGCATAATTTGTATTGAAAATTAATAGTACAATTCACAAGTACCACATGACGGCAAAATGTGGTGAATGTGAATTGTACTACTGCTACTACTACTACAGCCTATTTGCGTCCCACTGCTGGGCACAGGCCTCCTCTCACCACGAGAGGGTTTGGGCTATAGTCCCCACGCGGGCCCAGTGCGGATTGGAGACTTCACACACATCTTTGAATTACTTCGCAGATCGCAGAAGCTCAGCGGTAAATTCAAATTGAATTTCTCACATAAGTAACTTAGAGGTGCGAGCCGGAATCGAACCCCCGACCCTCTGCATGAGAGGCGGTAGGTCGAACCACTAGGCCACCACGGCGTTTTTTAAAATAATTTAAAGAGGTTTCACGTCAAAATCACTCACCATTGACGCTGAACTTCTCCTGCTTCACTTCTACTTCTTCTTCTTTGACTTCTTGGCTTGAGCTCTCTTGAGCCTTCGGTTTCTCCTTCTGCTCCACTTTCCGTTCCACCTTCAAGTTAAAGTTCTTTATTCAATTACAAAATACATTTGTGTTTGAAATTTAGGTACACTTTAACTCTAAAAGTAAAATAAATAATTGTCACACTTTCATAATAATCATAATTATAAAAAAGAAGAATAATAATCATACATTAACTAGGGTGTTATGAATGAACCCTGAATTCACAAGCAACCCCGATCGGAACACAAGTATAGCTAAAATATCAGATATCAAGTACGGCGTCCAATTACATTCATTTTTCACCGGCTTCGTGATAGGTATAAATCATAATTTCTTTAATTTACTTGTTTGAAAAGTGATCTCCTTCGTGAAATTATCGCAAATTTATATGGATTATTTGGCGATGCACGTTAAACGCCTTTGAAAAAAAAATCTTTTTTTCAACAAAACGGAACTGCACAACATTGCGGCATAGCTACTCGATATGATGATAGTTATTTATAATTAATAAACTTAATAAGATTCAAGATTGAAAACTTTGCTTCGGCGCCGATCTTATAAAGTCGCCTTTGACAGCTGTATAGCTGTATACCTCTGGACCTTAGTCAACAGTGGCGCCAACTGGTGAGCAAAGAAACGATAGTCCCCATTCCGTCCCAACATCGGTCGGGTTCACCCGTAGGTTAGGTTAGGCTAGGCATCCTAGATAATAGACAGGAATTCGGCTCTAACATCGACCGCGTTCACTCCTATTTAATCTTATTTTAATCCTTTGTAATCATAGTAATTAAAGTGTGTGTTTAAATATCTTATTTAATTAATCTCTTCATAATCTCCATCCTCCTGCGGCCGAAATCCGTAATTAGGGGAAAAATTGAAAATAATTAAAAAAAATGAAATATTACACTAAAAGGAACACAAATTCAAAGGCTTCCTTCTTAGGCTCCGGCCTGTTATCTACCTTTTTCTGCTCGGTTTTAGCCTCCGGTTTCGGCTTATTCTCGACCTTCGACTCCGGCTTGCTGTTGCAGTCAGCTTTCCTGATGGTGGTCGTGGTTGTGAGAGAATCTGGAACGAACAGTTGTTTATTGTAAAAAGTCAAAAAGTTGAATACTAAAACCAGACTACTAATAAAGTCTGCCATGTCGGACAGTAAAACGGATCGATGGGCACCTGTTTCGTCAAAATCGAGTAGTTTAAGCGCTAATATGGAACACACATACATACATACATAGTGCTACAATCATAAAGCTATCAAGATACACCCGGTTTCGAGTGTATATGTTGCGAGACCTCCACAGGTTGCATTTCTGAACTGATTCTCGTGAAATTTTGTGACCAGGTACCCAAATTACATATTTTTATTTCCATTCCGTTTTTTTGGACCCTTGGAGACTACAGATCTTCAAGAACTTTGATTTAAGTTTAATGTAAGGACTATACATCCCTGAAAATTAAATTTTTGGAAGAATGTATTGTGAAATTGCAATTGAAATTTGGAAAATAGCTTTCTGCTGATTTTGTTTGGCTGTCTTGTTCTCAGCAATGGGTTAGCAAGCGCTGGTAGAGTATTTTAATTTTGTGACATAAAAGTGCCCGAATGTGCCAATTTGCTAAATAAATAATTGAATTAAATGCGATTTTGTTTCAAAATGGCGGAGCCATGGGCACAGGGCGGACACGGCCTATAAAAGCACGATTTCGAACACAATTCGAATGAAGTGTCAATGTTTGCGTGCGAGGACGTCTGTGTGCGTGCGAGGACACCTGTACACTTGCAAATGTGTGTGTACCACTACGCGGGCCAACGATTCACTCTCCATCCCCGGATGAAACAAATGACGGTAAGGGCGAGTTGGGCGTGAGTCGCGCGCCCGCTAGATTCAGGTGGGTGATTCCGTGGCAATTCTGTAAGTAGTACTATTAAATATTTTCTTTATTCTGTGCCGGGGGCCTCCTCTTCTCTTCCCTATCCTTTTATCCCATCTTCCCTAATCCCATCACCCTTATCCTCCCTCATTCCATAAGCCCTATCCTCCTCCCCTTTCGAGATCGGCAACGCATTGATGACGCCTCTGGTGTTACAATGTCTATAGGCGGCGGTGACCACTGTTTGTCAATCTTTTTACATAAAAAAAGACACTAGTAATATTAGTGTCGATATCCATATCAATATTATAAATGCGAAAGTAACTCTGTCTGTCTTTCTGTCTGTCTGTTACCTCTTCACGCTTCTACCGCTGGATCGATTGAGATGAAATTTGGCATGACGACAGTTGGGGTCCTGGGAAAGGACATGTAAAGGTACGAGGGACACGTTAGTAAAACAACAGGATCAAGACAAGACTGAATGCATTTTATTTCAGACTACCCTCTAATACCTACTATAATTTTATGAGATACCGACAACCCCCTTTTTAAATGACAAAAAAAAATGGGCAATTTTTTTTTTTTTTTTTTTGTAGCAAAAAAAATTTTTTTTTTTATTTTTATTTTTTTTACATATATTTGACATGCAATAAAATAGGCCTTGATAATTTTTTCTTACAGAAAAATTATTTTAGGAATTGGAATTACTTACTTACATTATAACAATTTATAATGATAAATACAAATTGATTAGTGTGATAAAAATATAAAAAACAATCACATAAATTATTGTGTACTAAGAGGAATTTCATTCATGAGTAATTTGTAAATATTATATGGTATTGCATTATAATTTTATTCATTTAAATTAGGTATGACCTAAGTCAGCAGTATACTAAATGTATACAAAGTATTTATTTATATTTCATATTTTTAACAGGTAAATATAATTATGAATTTATTTGCTAAACATTTCATTTTATTGACATAGTAGGTTATGTAATAATTCAATATGTAATAACTGTATATAAAAAAAAAAAATCACTACCTACAATTTTATACCATGCATTGTAGTTTATAATTTATATAAATACAATTGTGTAATTTTATCATAATAAAAACAATTGCAAATGAACTCATGCTAATGTTAAGAAAATATTAATGAATAAGACTAGGTACTTCGATTATAAGGTTGTAGGCGACAGCTAGCAGAATCCCCATCGATCAGGCGGAATCACCACCCTGCCGGAACGAGTTACGTAACCATTATTGCTAGCGTTCTCTGACACTGGGACCGCGCGAGGGGAGCTACCACAGCGCTGCCGCGGAGACAGCTGCGCGAGCGCCGGTGACGTCACCGATATGTCGTCATAAGGCAGTATCTGTGTTGTAGTACTGTTTTGCTTATTTTTCGATTGTTCGACAGAGTCTCGTATGAGATGACGACGATTGCGAATTAAGGTGCCACCATGATTCATTTGTATAACATACGACCGAGTACCCCTTAGTGACAGAATAGTCCCACTGACCCACTTTTTGTCTATTCTAACCTTGACCCCGTCGCCCGCGCGTAAAGGTGATAAATCGCGGGCATTCTTATCATATGTCTGTTTTTGCTTTTCTTGACGAATTAATAATTCATTTTTGATATTTTTCTGGATTTTTGGTCTATATAATTGTGGCTTACAAGGTACAATGCCTCTTAATTTCCTATTATTAAGTAATTCTGACGGTGATGCCAATCTATCACTTATAGGAGTATTTAAGTACTCCAGAAGTGCTAATCTATAATCCACGTTTTCTAAGCTAGTTTTCTTAAGAATATTTTTTATGGTCTGAATCGTTCGTTCCACCTGGCCATTAGACTGCGCGTAAAGAGGTGACGAAGTTACATGTTTGAAACACCAAGCACAAGAAAACTCTCTAAAATCGTGTGAACTAAATTCGGGTCCGTTATCCGACATGACTACATCAGGGATGCCCTGGCGGCTGAATACAGCCTTCAATTGATTGATCACGTGTTCGGATGTAGCAGATTGCAATTGTATGACTTCTACAAATTTGCTGTAATAATCAACTACAGCTAAAAACCTGTTTTCTTTAAAATGAAATACATCCACCCCTACCTTTGACCAAGCTCTGTTTGGTATTTCATGGCATATAAGCGTTTCTTTTTGGTTTTGATTTCTAAAAGTTAGGCAGGCTTGACAATTTTTTATGTAGTCTTCAAGTTGCGAATTAATGTTCGGCCAAAACATACTATCTCGAATTCGTAACTTACATTTTTCCAGGCCTAAATGTCCTATATGTACCCTCTTCAACATTTCCCTACGCATGGACGTTGGAATTACGATCCTGTTCCCTTTCCATAACATTCCATAGGCAACTTAGCTCATCTCGGTAAGCCCAATATGGCGTTATAATATCCGGAACTAGATTTTTGTGTGCGGGCCACCCATTTTGTACATAATTAATTAACATCTGTAATTCCTTATCCTCCTGAGTGATTTTTTGAATTATCACGAAATGCGAATCGACCAGCGGATTACTGAGCGCGACGGCGCATACCTGCGCGCGTTCGTCCAGCTGGTCGCGGGGCGGGGGGCGCGGCGCGCGCGCCGGCTCCACGGCGCGGGACAGGGCGTCCGCTAAGAACAAATATTTGCCCGGTTTGTAAACTAATTTAAAACTATAGGGTTGCAACCGCAATAACATTCTCTGCAACCTGGCGGGCGCCGCTGCTATAGGCTTACAAATTATACTAACTAACGGCTTGTGATCTGTTTCTATGGTAACATCATTTCTACCATATATGTACGTGTAGAACTTCTCACACGCATACACACATGCTAGCAGCTCTTTTTCTATTTGCGCATAGGCCTGTTCCGCTTTCGTCAACGACCTTGATGCGTAACAAACGGGCAAATTGTCTTGTAAAAGACAGGCACCTAAACCATTTTTAGAAGAATCGACGCTAATCACTACAGGTTTGTTAAGGCTGTAATATTGTAAAACCGGCACATTTGTCAAGCACTGCTTCAAACAATTAAAGGACTCCTCGTGTTCCGGTGTCCAATGCCATTCAATGTCTTTTTTAAGCAGTTGTCTGAGTACATAATTCCTATCTGACAGATTCGGTATAAAATTACCTACATAATTAATCATGCCAAGAAATCGCTCGAGGTCCTTGACGTTCTGTGGACGAGGCATGTTTCGAATAGCGGATGTGTATGAACCGTCGGGATATATACCATCGGGAGTTATTATATGTCCGAGATATCTAATTTCGGTTAACCCAAACTTACACTTTGCTTTGTTTAATTTTAGATTAATCTCGCGACACCTATCCAATACTTTTTTCAACCTACAGTCGTGTTCTTCCTTTGTCCTACCATACACGAGAAGATCATCAATAAATAAACACACGCCTGTAATATCATCAAAGTGTTCGTACATTTTTTTGTGAAATACTTCCGAAGCCGATGTTATACCAAAAGGTAACCGAAGAAACTTATACCGCCCAAAACTCGTGTTAAATGTGCACAAATCAGTGCTTTCAGGATGCAAACGAAGTTGCCAGAACCCCTGCTTCGCGTCCATAGTACTAAAATACTTAGCACCACTTAGGTTAACAGTCATTTCATCAAGTGTTGGCAACTTGAAGTGCTCTCGCTTGATGGCCAGATTCAAGTCGCGCGGATCTAAGCAAATACGCACATCCCCATTCGCTTTTCTGGCAACAGTCATGCTGTTCACCCAATCGGTGGGTCCTTCCACTTTGGCTATTATGCCATCCTCGACCATTTTATCTAATTTATTTTTAATGCAATCTTTTAAGGCTATAGGTATTTTCCGTGGGGCATGCACAACAGGTCTTATGCTATGATCTAGCTCAATTTTGTACTCTCCAGGCATACACCCCACGCCCTCAAACACATCCGCATAATCTTTGTAAATATTTTTCATCAATTCCCCACCTTGATTTTCATTAACGGCCAGCACTAATTGAACAACATTTAATTCGCAACACGAATCACGGCCTAATATCGGAGGCGACGCAACGTCTGCCACTAAAAAATTCCAAAATATATTCGCGATTTTTATGACCTACTTTCAAACTACACTTCCCCGTAACCTTGATGTCGCCCCCTGAGTACCCAATCAGTTTAACAGACGCCGAACTTAGTTCCTGTTCCTTAATACCTAGTTTGGCTAAATTACTACGCGGCAATACATTCACGTCGGCCCCAGTGTCTAACTTAAAAGTTACATTGCAATTATTTATCAACAAGTCAACGGACCAGTCAGAGTGAGAAC
>OZ020298.1:5767806-5817293 GCA_963971205.1 Aethes cnicana | reverse complement strand
GAATATACTGAAAAAGGTAACACGCGAACACAAAAAAATCTGACCGCGTAAAAAAAAAAATAGTTTATGCAACTGTTACATGTTAAGTACGCCTTAAAACACGAGTGTGGTTTTGTGAAACGAACCGTTAGGTTAACATGTTGAGTGTTTTTTGTGTTTGCGTTGTGAAAGTTGTGTATATTTCACTCATATTATAAGCTAGCTTCTGCCCGCGACTTCGTCCGCGTGGAATTCGGTTATAGCATTCCCGCGGGAATTGAGCGTTAAGTAAGTACCTAAGTAACACTTAATTGTAAAGAATAAAAACACACAAACACAATTTTCAATACAGATAAGAGAGGTTTCGCATTTATAATATTACTAGCTTCTGCCCGCGACTTCGCCCGCGTGGAATTCGGTTATCGCGTTCCCGCGGGAACTTTGCATTTTTCCTGGATAAAAAGTAGCCCTATGTCATTTCCGGGACCCCAACTATCTCCGTGCTAAATTTCATCTCAATCGGTTCAGCGGTTGAAGCATGAAGAGGTAACAGACAGAGAGAGTTAGTTTCGCATTTATAATATTAATATGGATAGTAAAAATAATAATAATAACAGCCTCATGTTGTATTGGGAGGACAGATCTCCACAGTTGCGACCATCTCACATTTCTAGTAAAAGGTACCAAAAGCCTCTTCATGTTGGCTTCGGCCCCATGAATGCGAATGACCGGGTCCCCATGGGCCCGTGACATGAAAATGTACCAACAAATAATAATATGGATAGTATGGATTGAACTCTCCCTCCCCCGATCCGTATGGCTAAATCTCTTAACTCATTCAAAATAAAATTGAGGAAGTTTTTCTTACATTTACAGTACCAATTTGAAAATGTGTATCTACCCAACAAGAGTAAATTTCAGTTGCAGTACTATGCCCATGTTTATACTGCTTCTAGCCTTATTTCTTGAGAATTGTTATTATAAATAAACATATTTAAACATATTCAATGTGCGGAATGTGTATACATATATATATAACTTCTTTTTTTTTATACAAAAATCAGTTAAGTTCTAACCCATTATTATATAAAATTGCTTTGTATAAGAAAATGTAATTTTAATAGTATTATGTGCTACTTAAACTTAAACATTACTTCATTGATTGTTTGTTTGTTATAAATATAAAACTGGAACATAATTGCCATCAATATTGACGTCGGATGGGCTTAAAATCAGCATTAGCTGTGCCCATACCCTTTTTCCATAAATGCCTATGATTGTTAAAGCTAAGGAATGTTGCATGTTGTTGGAAAATAAACGAATTTGTATTGTATTGTATTGTAACTCTGATTTTCAGGAGACCGTGGTAGCGAGAAATCCCTTCGCGTGTCAGAGTGCGCTGCGGAGGACTCGATTGGGCAGACGTTTCCGCCTGCACGAGTCGTTTATGTGCGCGGGCGGCGCGGGCCACGACGCATGCCAGGGCGACGGCGGCTCGCCGCTCGTCTGTCCCGCCACGGTGAGTGCCTTCGCCATCAGGTTCAACAAAACACGGCCCGGTTGGTGCCTGAACGATTTATTTATTTAAGGGTAAAAGGCACCTCATCATTTGAGCCGGAAGACGTCCACAGCTGGACATAGGCCTCCCCTAAGGCTCGCCACTCAGACCGGTCCTGTGGTACTTGCTTCCACCGGTTTCCCGCGACCTTCACGAGGTCGTCGCTCCATCTTGTTGGAGGCCTACCGACAGCTCGTCTCCCGGTTCGCGGGCGCCACTCGAGAACTTTCCGGCCCCATCGGCCATCAGTCCTGCGAGCAATGTGCCCCGCCCACTGCCACTTAAGGCTCGCAAGTCTAGGCTAATTTTTTTTTTGTTAAAAGCACCGGTTGACAAAGAAATGAAAGCTTAGAAACACTAGTACATTACAGACCTAGGGTGGTGAATTCGTAAATGTCACAGATCGCAGAATTCTGTGGCCTGAACCGAAGGTGAGGGCCATAAATATGCGATCTGGTGCTTTACGAATTACCGCCCGTGGTTTGTCAAAAGTTTTACGTCTTGCCTTGGCCAAGAAGTGAGATTTTCTCTCCGCGTAGCGGGCAGAAAATCCCACTTTACGGCCAAGGGTGATGTAAAATATTTAATAGTACTACATACAGAATGGCCACGCAATCACCCGCCTGAATCTAGCCGGCGCGCAACTCGCCCTTACCGTCATTTGTTTCATCCGGAGATGGTGAGTGCATCATGGGCCCGCGTAGTGGTACACACACATTTACAAGTGTACAGACCAGACCATGATACAACAATATACTTCGCCAGGTATGACAGTCCGGTATTCTGTAGTAGTGTGGGTGTCACCCTAACGCCATTCGCACTGCTGTGTATTGCAAGTGGTGTATTAAAATAATCCCCGAACCCCATGTATCTGATGTATCCTGTGAGTGTTTCGTAAAATTTTTACGTTCATTTGTTTTTAACTGGTCCCATTTTGTGTGCTTTAAACAAGTAAATGACAATAGTAATGCGTAAATAATTCATTTTGCATTATAACGGTAGAAAATAATTCCTTCATTTTTGTTTTATTGCAATAAAGTGGCAACTCGACTTTGACGTAAGGGTGACACGTCACCCGGATCGGCAGACCTTGTTTTCTTAGATCATGGTGTGGAATGTGTCTTGGTAAGGAGCGCAATCTTATATGGCGAAACAGTTGAAAACGTGTCCAGCGGATTTGATAAGCAACAAAACAAAACACACTATCCTCACAACCATAGCCTAAGAAAACAAGGTCAGCTGATCCGGGTGACGTGTCACCTGTACGTCAAATTCGAGTTGCCGCTTTATTGCAATAAAACAAAAATGAAGGAGATATTTTCTGCCGTTATAATGCAAAATGAACTATTTGCGCATTACAATTATCATTTACTTGTTTATGCACACAAAATGGGACAAGTTAAAAACAAATGAACGTAATAATGTAATGAAACACACAGGATACATGGGAATCGGGGATTCTTTTGATACGAACACTTGCAACACACAGCAGTGCGAATGACGTTAGGGTGACACGCACACTCACTACTAAAGAATATCGGACGTTTTCGCCTCAGCAGCGCCATCTGAAGGCGCTACTGCAGACTATCCGTGTAGGTGGCTTGACACTTGTGGCGACCGCAGCGCCCCCAACTTACCCGATTTGGTGTCCACTTTTGGAACTATAAAGAATGCGCTCCTTTACATCAACCCTCCGTAGTTAGTGCCTCACCGCAACAGTAGTCCATGACGTTCCACTGCTGCACACAGGCCTCTCATTACGATAGGGCTCACCACCGCCTATTTACGTATATTATCTATTACTTCTGTGTTAATTATTCATCATCATCATTTTTGACGTGATATCGTCTTATAAAAAAAAAAACCGGCCAAGTGCGTGTCGGGCCACGCGCAAATTATAGGGTTCCGAAGTCGAGGATGCCCACAGTACCTTTCTAAGACTTATTAGCATCTAGCTAGCCTGTGGTATGACGTGCCCGCCCGACGCCCCTGTCGCTCGAGAAAAATCATCATTATAAGTTGGTCGACTATTACTCGTAAGTTTGTACAGCCTACTTAGCTCTGATAGTTTTCCTTTCAACTACGTTATATATGCCACAACCGTGATTTTTTTTAGCCATCCAAATACCACCATTTAGCTGGCAGGGGGGGGGGGACACGTGACTCTAACAAAAAATAGCACTTTAAAGCTTAATATTTCACAAACGCATCACTTAATCAAAAAATGGTTTTAACAAACCCACAATATTTTTTTAAGACCTATTCAACGATATGCCGCACGATGGGGTACGCAAGAAAAAAAAATTACATCCCCACTTTACGAGTAGGGGAGGTACCCTATAAAAAAATATATTTCAGAATTTTATTGTACCACTTTGTCAGCGTAACTAATATGCATATTCATGCCAAATTACAGATCTCTAGACCTAAGCATCTCCGAGCAATAGTGCGGACAGACGGACGGACGGACGGACGGACGGACGGACGGACGGACGGACGGACGGACGGACGGACGGACGGACATGGCGAAACTATAAGGGTTCCTTGTGGACTTCGGAACCCTAAAAAACGCCGGTTGCGCCCACGAAACAACATAACGCAACAGTAGCGTTACGTCACGTTATCACGTATGAAATTGTCGTCCATAAACCGACTTTACAGACAACCAATTTTTTAATAAAAGGCTTTCTCTCAATTCAAAATTCAATAATTTATTTATCAGCAAATTGGCCACATAGGGGCACTTTTACACGTCAGAAAAAGAATTTACCATACTCTCATGAACATATTCGTAGGCCTCCCCCAACCCCCAAGGCTCGCCACGCAGACCAGTCTTGTGCCACTCGCTTTACCACCGTATTCCCGCGACTTATCACCAGGTTGTCGCTCCACCTTGTTGGAGGCCTGCCCACAGCTCGGGTGCAATTTTGTATTGTCTTGTATCAAGTCTTTTCAGGGAAGGCACATTGCTCGTAGGGCTGATGGCCGATGGGGCCAGAAAGTTCTCGAGTGGCGGCCGCTTGAACTGTCGGTTGGCCTCCAACAAGATGGAGCGATGACCTGGTAAAGATGGTGGGACGCCACTCGCATCCACCGTATGGTAGGACATGAGGAACGTTTGTTAGTGGTAGGACCTGGTGCTGGGTCCGTCCGGGGTGGTACCACCGTCTTTCCCCGCTAACCTGCCGCCAGAAGCAGTGCTCGCACTGTAGTGTTCCGGTAGGGGGTTAGGGCAGCCGGTGAAATTTCTGGCACAGATGCATTTCCATCTTAGGCCTCAAGGTAGGCAACGCATTCGAAATCTTATGGTATCCTGATGGGCGATTATAGGTTTTTGTGTGTCTATGGGCCGCAGTGACCACTTAAATACCATCAAGTCGGCTGTGCGCTCGTTTGCCTATACCATTGCTATACAAAAAAACGTGTTTGCAGAGCCCATCAGTAGCGGGTCGCTACATACAGTACGGTATTGTGGCCTGGGGCATCGGCTGCGGAGGGCCGCAACCCGGCGTCTACGTGGACGTAGGCATGTTCCGAGAGTGGGTCGACAAGCACATCACTCGTCGGGGCTTCGATCCCGCCGTGTACACTCTGTAATGGGGGCATTTGGGAACTTTCCATGTGACGAAAAACCCCCAATCAGATTATGAATTTATGATGTTGGAGAGTTTTCTTTACCGTTACAGGAAGTGATAATTAAATGAAACTATGAAAACACATTTGTTTTATTTTTTAAGAAAATATAGGGTTAAGATAAGGAGTTTCGAAATCCGGGGATCTAGTTTTAACCTTTTCAAAGCCATGTCAAATACAAAAGCCGTCACTCACACGCCAAGGGTGGCTGACGTCTAAAGCGAATATGGATCTTACGCATACGTAACTATTTAACCTCCTTAGGTACCCCATGACGCATGTATAGGTCGTTGGCGTGCAAAAGGTTAACACAGATTTTTGACTTCTCTAGAATCGACCCTAATCTGTGCAACTGGTAATTTCGAGTAATAATATTTTTTTGTATACAAGTAAATACACAATAGTATGGATCATCAGGTATTCCCGGGGCTAGATATACAACACAACATATAAATCGCGACCGCCCATTGCTGATATTTCGGTGTCCATGGCCCGTAGTGACCGCTTACCAATCAGGAGGCCTGTGTGCTCCATGTTCCATTTTTGTTCGTTACGTATTTTATTAATATGTTAAATTGAATACCATATTCTACGAAGTGCTGCTCATTTATCTCAGGTTAGGGTTATTTATATTGAGCATAATAAAACGATATCCAGATTGTTTCCGAACGGATCTTACAGCGCACCTAAAGCGCTGTCAGACTGACAAGTGTCATATAGAACTTTTAACCGATGAACCTGCATTTTGTTACTCGTTATTAAATCACTTATAACTAGTATATTTCTTTAATTAATATAAAAAAAAATTAAAGAAACACAGATATAAATATTTTTGTATTACCCTAGCTATTTTCAGTTTGGCTATTACTTAATTCATTGATTCACAGTCTAAATTCAAAATTAAATGTGTGGTACCTTGATGATGGCACCTTAGGTTAGGAGGACTCGCAGGCTGTGCTAGCGGATCTAATAAAAATTCAAAATAAATTTAACGACATAGGGCTTGAGTTAAATTTCAACAAATGTAAATTATACATTTCTCAAAGAATAAATCAATCTTCGGCATTCCAAATTATAGAAAATTTTAACGGTCATTCTCCAGAACGATGTTATAATTCTAATTAACGCGTCGCTTTTTTCCTCTTACTTTTCAATGAGTTTTATCTCAAATATAGTATCTTTTTGATCATTAAAACTTAAATCCTTATTGGGCACATTAAATATATTGACGGTTAATTAGTTAAAAATAATTTAAAATTTCTGTGGCGCGTGAATTAGAAAAACGACGTGTTATTTAGAATATTACACTTTTCCATGACGTGTGAATTATAAAAACGACGTTTTAATTAGAATATGGTGATGATGGTGATGATAATGTAACTATGCATGTAGGTCAATTCTTACGGTAAGTAATTATTATTCTGAATTTAAACTATAATATAACTATACATATGACGATATTTTTCCACAAATTCTAATTAACGCGTTGATTTTCGACGCGTTAATTAGACGCGTGAATTAGGGATTCTTGAAAAACACAAAATAACTTTTTAAAGGTACATGTAATAAATCACAGAATCTAGTATCAATTAAATATTGCGACCTTTAATGTATTCTGTAACTCTCATAGCAATAAAGTTGCTGGTTGATTTTTAAAATGTAAGCTTGTTAATTAGAAATTTCTTAAACCAAAACGCGTGAATTAGATACTTACGTGCGTAATCTGCGGCCTGGACACAACTGACACTACCATCCCGCACGGGGCTTTGGGCGCGACTGACTGCTTGACCGAAATGCGGTAGCGAGATCCGTGCCAACATTCCGACCACTGGTGTGGTCAAAAACGATCGCGACGCGTGATTTAGGATACGTTTCGAGACAAAGTAATTATAATTGAATTTTTTGTGGTTTATGACTGTATTGACTAGATTTTTTTTGTACAGTGAAAATATATATTCTTTTGTGAAATAAACTTGTTTTCATCGGGTTTTCTTTATGTATATCATCAGGAAAAATTGGAACGTAAGTAGTTTTGGTAGTGGGACGCGACGTGTTTATTAGGAGAATGGGACTTTTAGATTTTTTTTTCACCCGAAGCCTTTTAACTATCTCTTTGAAAATTCATGTACAGCTCAATACAAATACCTTCTACGATAAAAAAATATAAACCATGATAAAATCTATGATTTTATATGGTTAAAGAGTGAAGACAAGCAAAAATGTACGTCTGGAGAATGACCGTTAATAACGTGGCACCTAACATTACAATTGTTCGAAACGACAATTTACACCTCCTAGGTTCCCCCATCTTCGATGATGCCATTCCTCCCCTTCTTAGCAAAGCAGTTTCCAAATTTAGTGATTATTCGGATCGACTTGTCAAAATTAGTTGTCATTCTGCTTTATTTATTTTAAAATTCTGTCTTTTAGTTCCCAAATTCACTTACCTGCTCCGCTGCTGTCCCATTTGGAAGTTCCCAATTTTGATGAACCCTATCGACCAACTTTGAAACTATTTTGAATATACATTTCAGTGAGCAGGCATGGACCCAAGGCTCTTTACCGATAAGGCTCGGTGGCTTGGGTACCCGAAAAATATCTAGTATTGCATTGCCGGCATTCCTGTCTTCAATTCACAGCACGGCTGATCTCGCAGCTAAAATTCTTAAAACCCCTACGGGTATTAACTGTGAGATCGCCTGCTTGGATGAAGCCACCAATGCTTGGTCTGCTGGACCGAGTCAAAATTTTCCGTCGAAACCCAAAATTCAAAGGGCCTGGGATAACATAGCCTCCTCTGCCTCCTCATCCTTAACAGAGTCATCATGAGGCAGGGACCGGGCAAGGCTCCTAGCAGTGTCCAGACCTGAATCGGGTGACTGGCTTCATGCCTATCCCTCGCCTAATACCGGTACTTTCATTGACCCAAGCACTCTCCGCATAGCTGTTGGTCTCCGTCTAGGGATTGGAGTCTGCTCAGATCACAGCTGCGCTTCTTGTGGAGCCCCCGTAGACCACCTAGGACACCACGGTCTTTCCTGCTCTTCGGTCGCCAGTCTCGCCATGCTGCTCTCAATGACATCCTCAGAAGGGCGCTCGTCAGCGCCAACGTTCCAGCAGTTCTGGAGCTCCAGATCGTACGGAATGATGGCAAGCGCCCGGACGGGATGTCTTTGATACCCTGGCGGATGGGCCGCGCGCTGGTGTGGGACGCCACGTGCACCGACACAATGGCGATGTCGTATCTCCCCTCGACCAGCCGTCGAGCCGGAGCGGCAGCCGACGCCCGAGAGCGTCTGAAGGTTAATAAATATAGCTGCCTAGGCTCGAGCTATGAGTTTGTGGCCTTCGGGGTGGAGACTATGGGGTCATGGGGCAAAGGGGCGCTGGGGCTCCACAGGGAGCTAGGGAAGCGCTTGAGGGAGGCAACGGGAGACCCTCGCGCCGGCAGCTTTCTCGCGCAAAGACTGGCTATTGCCATACAGCGAGAGAATGCTGCCTGCGTGATGGGAACCCTTCCGAAAGGCCCTAATTTAGGTTTTTAGGTTATTTTTTAGCTTTAATTTTTCTTATTTCTATAAATTTAAATGCTATTTGTAGTTTATTTTTAATATTTTAACTTGTTCTTTTCTGAATAAACAAATTAGACTAATAAAATTTAAAAAACCTACAAAACTCCCCCTTTCAGAAAAAGATAACTAAAGAAGAAATAATGTGGTGTGCACCAACCTTAATACGCCAGTGTGGACCTATAAGAGGGTGCGCGCATTGGTGACTTTTGTCGCCCGCGACAGTGGAATCACCCGCCTGAATCTAGCCGACGTGCAACTCGCCCTTACCGTCATTTGTTTCATCCGGAGATGGAGAGTGAATCATTGACCCGCGTAGTGGTACACACGCATTTACAAGTGTACAGACGTCCTCGCACGCACACATTGACATTAATTCGAATGGTGTTCGGAATCGCCGTGTGGTTTCGTCACTTTGTCAAGTCCAAGGGATGTATGGAGTATGGAGGGTTGAAGTAAAGGAGCGCAATCTTTATAGTTCCAAAAGTGGACACCAAATCGGGTAGATTGGGGGCGCTGCGGTCGCCACTCCAGTCAAGCCACCTAGGCGGATAGTCTGCAGTAGCGCCTTCAGATGGCGCTGCTGAGGCGAAGACGCATTGAAAACGGTTGTGAGGAGAGTGTGTTTTGTTTTGCTGCTTATTAAATCCACTGGACACGTTTTCAACTGTTTCGCCATATAAGATTGCGCTCCTTACCAAGACACATTCCACACTCCATAGTATGGAGATGCGCGCACTGGTGACTTTTGTCACCCGGAACAGTTCGCTTTGGAGACGACTTTTGAGTGGCAGAAACTTTTTTGTCACGGCGACAAAAGGCACCAGTGCGCGCACCCTTTTAGTCGATAATATTCTGAAAGAAAATTATCACATAGGTATTTCAAAAACCCTATTTAGTTAAAAGCAATTTTTGTTGGAACGTTTCTTAAGGGGCGCACTTTTTACCACTTTAGAAAATTGGCATAGGTAAAAATCTAATTAGAAACCTCCATATACAATGTGTTTGGTCATCAGTATCGGAGATTTTAAGGATGTGTAGGTAGGGTACGATCAATTTTATCGACAAATCAACTACCAACATACCTTCATTTTTTTTCCAACTACTATCGAATTGCGGTCATTTTTTTTCACTTAGGTACCTACTGCACGGGTGCAGTTTTTATATCTGACTCGAAAACCATCTGACTAACTGAAAAGAGGTCTTGTTTGGTAGCTAGAAAAGTGAGTAATAATTCTACGATAAAAAACGTACAGAAGTGTGGGAATAAATTGGTAAAAAATAATTAACAAAACAAAAAATGTGAAAAAAAGAGCCGTTAACTATTAGTATTCCTTATTTTTTGAGAAACCTAGGTCGTTGACCTGCTTTTTTTTGTAAGTAGAAAGCATTTGCTTCATTTTAATCTAAAAATCGTAGCTCTGAGTAAGGTTAGTCAAAATTTACAAAAGTTCAAAGTAACCCCTTTCATATTCTGCCAAGTCCTTAAAACTACTCTATGTTTTCTTCCAAAAATCTGGATGAAATGATCGTAGGGCTACGCTGCCTTAAAGTCTCCCACACTGATGACCAGACACATTGTATAGGTAATATGGAAGGTTCTATGAGTTTACTATTAAGGCCACAATGAATTAGGTATTCTAGATTTTATAAAGCTAAAGCTAAAAGCATTATTTGAAACGTTTGTTCACGTCGATGACATCATGTAGCGCGGATCGGTACCGGTACGCCACCGTCACTCCCTCGAACTGAACACTGTGCTACACTATTCGTTACTTTTCCTATACAGAAATTAAGCTGAACGCTTTGTTGGAAAACGATAATCGGACACTGCGTCGCATTCCGTGCGCGCTCGCTTTTACAATTTTCCCTTGGACGTGATAGAGTGTTACGATAAAAGTTGAACCGTGCTGCTTTATGATAAAGTCTGATTTTCATTGCAGGGAGGGTTCATCAAGCGTTCTATTTAGCTTCGTTGTATATCACAATGTCAGTTCGTTGTTTGTCCGGATCAGTAACTGTACAAATAATAAATAACCTCAAACAACAACACGTCCAGTAACATTCTTGATCAACTATTAAAGTTTTATTATCATGTATGTATTAAGTTTCTGTTTGTTTCTCGACTTGGAACAAATTGATTCGTATTTTATTTTGCCCGTATTTCTCACTGTGGTAAGTTTTTATAGACATAGGCATGATATACCTAGCTAATAACACAATTTTATTTTCAACTAACACCAATTGCCACTTTAGGTGAATTTTTATTTTACATATTTTTAAGATGAATTCTTATTTATCTTAAAAATATGTAATTTGTAATTATGCTATGTAAAAATTTAGGAACTTGCTTAAGTATTTCTTGTCGTTTTAATAATTTAGGACCTGGGCGATCGAGCTCTAAGCATAGAATAGATTAGGCAGTATATATACCAAAAGCTCCAAGCGTCCAAATCGTTAAAGCCGTTTCTGAGATCGCTTGCTATATAAATAAGGAAAGAAAGAATAGTACATTACAGACCTAGGGTGGTGAATTCGTAATTGTCCCAGATCGCAGGTTTCTGTGGCCCGAACCGAAGGTGAGGGCCATAAATATGCGATCTGGGGCTTTACGAATTACCGCCCGTGGTTTGTCAAAAGTTTTACGTCTTGCCTTGGCCAAGAAGTGAGATTTTCGTTCCGCGTAGCGGGCAGAAAATCCCACTTTATGGCCAAGGGTGATGTAAAGAAATAAACAGAAGAATATAGTTTAGCGCGTTTAAACTAACAGGAACTTTCGATTTGGACTTTCATATTTTTTAGGGTTCCGAACCTGAAGAAATAAAAACGGAACCCTATATTATAGGAACACTCGTGTGTCTGTCCGTCAGTCTGTCACAGCCAACTTTCTCCGAAACTACTGAACCGATTAAGTTTAAAATTGGTACGTATATGTAAGTTAGTGACCCAAAGACGGTAACGAAAACAATTTAATTTTAAACATGGACCTATATTTGGGGGTAAACTGGAAAAAATAAAATAGTATATTTTGATGCAAGTGCGAAAAGTTTGTCATTTTATCACGAGTCCCTAGTTATGATGGCGCAAGCGAAAGCGAGCTAACGACATTTTTTAATACATTTGCGAAGGAATAAAGAAATAAACGAATAGGATGAAGCTCAAGAACTTTACGCACTAGTTCGTAAAAAACAACTTTATGCACGCTCACTAGCTCAAAAAACAAAAAAACGCTCGTTCACCGCATATTTCGGCATGTTTGACCATTTGACAGTCATTTGTCTATTACGGCAGAAATAAATCAAGTACGTTGTCATTTTTCACCAGGGTTAGTGTTCCCGCAGGAACTACTTATGCGCGCCCAGTAGTCTAAACCATAATAGGGTATTACACCATTTTTTGAAATGTGGTTATAAATGATCCTTTGTCGGATTGAATCACAAGATTTTTTTTCCAATTTTCTGAATGGGATAAATATATCTTAAAAAGTACTTTTAAATTTTCATTTTCAGTTTTCGCGCTAAAAAGCTAGCCGCCATGTTAGCTTGGTCTGTGACGTCACTAGGATAGTAAATAAGTACCTACATAATAACCAAACACGTCAGCCGTGGTGGCCTAGTGGTTCGACCTACCGCCTCTCATGCAGAGGGTCGGGGGTTCGATTCCGGGTCGCACCTCTAAGTTACTTTTTCAATTTGAATTTACCACTGAGCTTTTCGGTGAAGGAAAACATCGTGAGGAAACCTGTATGCATCCGCGAAGTAGTTCAAAGATGTGTGTGAAGTCCCCAATCCGCACCGGGCCCGCGTGGGGACTTAGCCCAAACCCTCTCGTGATGAGAGGAGGCCTGTGCCCAGCAGTGGGACGCAAATAGGCTGCAGTAGTAACCAAACACGTCAAGTCAAACGGTTACTTTGTAACGCTTTGTTTACAGTCGAAGTGACGTCACAGCAGCTAACAATATGGCGCCTACCGCTTTGAGACAGATTAAAAACAACATTTTATAAATGTAATTATATAGTACATTACTTCAGAGGCCGGGAAGGAGGAAGTTGCAGGCCGAGTATTATATACGGCTGAACGAAGTGAGGCCGGATATTAGTTACGAGGCCGACAACTTCCGTTCCCCGCCGATGTATGTATAGTGCTTTTCTCAAACAGCGAGGAAATACGTAAGGTCAGTCGGGGCAAGTGCGCCAGGGTGGGGTAAGTGCGCCTAACATAAATATATCGAAACCTATAAATATTACTCAACTAGTAGTTAGCTGTTTACAAGGCATAGGGGCGAAATAAATTTAGGCGCACTTACCCCACATCAGTATTTACTAGGTACTTCCATGATCGTGGATGATTGGGCCATGGAAGTTGTACTTATTACCTCCATGGTTTTGTCAGTTTCTCTACAGAGGTGTCTCAAATAGCAAGCGAATTAAAAAAAAACACACACGACAATAATGTTTTTGCTGGCCAAGGCCGGCAATGGACAGCCTCGCGTCTTCTTTTTTGAAAGTAACACGAACATTTCCGAGCATGTGAGAAATAGTACATTACTACAGAGGCCGGGAAGGAGGAAGTTGCAGGCCGAGTATTATATACGGCCAAACGAACTGAGGCCGGATAGTTACGAGGCCGACAACTTCCGTTCCCCGCCGATGTATGTATACTTAGTGCTTTTCTCAAACATGCAATGAAATAAATAAATAAAATAATATTTTATACATAAAATATTTTGTCTTTTTTACATAATTAAAACTGTGCTACCTATGTAGCAAATATGGTTCATGTTTTTTAAAGCTGTATTGGCAGTATGTCATAGCGAACCATAGAGTAAATATTGCTTGTAGCTTTTTTAAATGGCGGAATGCCAAGATTCTGTGTCACAAATATATCAAATGGTAATTAAAAAAAAGTGAGTTGCCGGCCTTCATTTCATTATAGACCAATTTGTCTAGCCGCGCCTGAAACGTGATACTTCCCACGCTAATAAGAAGAACATAATATAAATATTTCATTGCATATTTGAGAAAAAAATATTTTTGCATTTTTATGATTAAAAGTCGATGTTTTGGGTAACATTTTCATATAATCTGTCATAAATCAGTACTACCCGATTTTTCCTTGAATGGTGTATAATATTGTAGTACCTACTAAATTTCATCAAAAGTAGTTCACCTGAAAAGCGTGAAAGCAGACAGAAGACAATTACAAAATTATTCAGCTCTTTACATTCTTGTTACATATAACACATTTCTTGTTTCAGGTGTCATTCACAATATTCCTCGCGTGTTTTTGCATTTGCTTATGCTTGGCAAAGAAGGATCGGAGCAGGGGTTTGCACACGGTGAACCGTGGGCAAGCACGTATGACAGCCAACACGGCAGCCCAGGACGACACTAACGGCTTCTCTGCCTACCCCATCACTGATACAGTTGTGAGCGAACTGCCTCCGACGTACGGTAGAGTTATTGGAGGAAACGATGCTGAAAGTGGTTTCGGATCGGGCGATAGTGAAGATAAATGCAACGCGAATGACAGTGCAGTTTGTGCTGGTGGTGACAGTGGAGGAGGAGGGGGTGACAGTGGAGGAGGAGGGGGAGATAGTGGGGGAGGAGGAGGGGACAGTGGAGGAGGAGGAGATAGTGGAGGAGGAGGAGATTGTGGAGGAGGAGCGGGAGATAGTGGGGGAGGGGGCGGCGGGGGAGGAGATAGCGGAGGCGTAGACTAGTTTGGGCAGTCTAAGATCAATATTTAATAACATTGGCCTTGAAAAGGTGAAGTTTGAGGCATTTGCGAAAAAGAAGCTGCTTTAAGCTCGTTACTGACGAGATATGATGTTTTCATCAAAATTGTAAGCTGCATTTTTATGCTATAGGATTATTCTTCTTGATATGAACAGTTTTCAATTATCATGTGTATATGAAGTAAATGATCTTCTATCTAGATAGATAGAAGATCTGACAAGATAGCTTTATTATATGTATTATCTATACATATAATAAAGCTAAAGAGGGTCGAAAGTCTGTACATGGGAGATATTCGCAAAAAAGCTGACTGGGGATACTTAGAATCGATAACAGAACACCTTCCACAGTTTTTAGAGTTTTCGTCTGTTTATATGTTTGTCTGTTTATTTGACCGCGCATCACGTGAAGACTACTGGATCGATTTTTATGAAATTTGGTATGAAGATAGTTGGAGCCCCGAGAAAGGACATAGGCTACTTTTTATCCCGTAAAAACGCATAGTTCCCACGGGAACGCGATAACCGAATTCCACGCGGACGAAGTCTAGCTAGCGCTAGTAAATTATATAGCTACCTACATATCGCGATGACGACTATTTAAAAGGAGCTTTTGAAAACATAAGTTACAGTTGACACTGGTGGCTAATTATCTATGACACACGGCGGACACGGCCTATTTTTTATTTTTATAGGTGCTTTTGCACGATTGCGAACACAATTCGAATGTAGTGTCAATGTTTGCGTGCGAGGACGTCTGTACACTTGTAAATGAGATAATCAACCACTTAACTTTTTACGAACTTGAGTGAATATTAGGTCCTTACATATGAAATTGGCGTTTGGCGAACTGGCAACTTTGATTCAAAATATGTGGCGTTCGGCTAGGAATTCCAAATTCAAATTTATTTCAAATTTAAGACCATGTATTTCTGTGTTCGAATTACGAAATTTATTTGTTATCGCGTCATTTGTTTTTCTTTCACATCGTTCTGTTCACAATATGGAGAACTTAAAATATCGCTATATTTACGAATATGAGTTTCACCTCGGCACTAGTGCTGCAGAAACGGCTCGTAGGATTAACAATGCGTATGGGGAAGCTACTGCAAAAGAAAATACGGTACGTTATTGGTTCCAACGTTTCCGTTCTGGAAATTTTGACCTACAGAACAAGCCTCGTGGACGGCCGGAGACACAAGTTGATAACGAAGAATTAAAAGCAATTGTGGAAGCAGATCCATCGCAAACCACGTCAGAGTTAGCGGCAGGCTTCGGTGTGAGTGATAAAACCATTTTGATTCACTTGAAACAAATTGGAAAAGTGAAAAAACTTGAAAAATGGGTACCGCATGAATTGAGCGACGCAAACAAAGAAACACGCGTCGAGTGTTGCGTTTCACTTCTCAACCGGCACAATAATGAAGGCATTTTGAATCGTATCGTTACTTGTGATGAAAAATGGATCTTGTACGACAACCGGAAACGTTCTTCACAATGGTTGAACCCAGGTGAACCAGCCAAATTCTGCCCGAAACGAAAGTTGACTCAGAAAAAGGTACTGGTAAGTGTCTGGTGGACTAGTGCCGGTGTCATCCATTACAGTTTCTTAAGATCTGGGCAAACAATCACGGCTGATGTGTATTGTCAACAATTGCAAACGATGATGGAAAAGCTAGCCATTAAACAACCCAGACTGGTCAATCGATCTAGCCCACTGCTGCTTCAGGACAACGCTCGACCACATACGGCACGTTTGACGGCCGCAAAACTACGGGAGCTGCGACTGGAATGTCTTCGACACCCACCATACTCCCCGGACCTTGCTCCAACTGATTACCATTTTTTTCGGAATTTGGACAACTTCATGCAAGGAAAAAAATTCAATTCTCACGAGGCTGTCCAAACGGCCTTCAAAGATTTTATTGATTCTCGCTCACACACTTTTTTTAGTAAAGGAATCAATGAACTACCTTCGAGATGGCAAAAGTGCATAGATAGCCATGGTACATACTTTGACTAAATAAAAAAATAGTTTCATAAAAAAAAATCGTTTTCATTTCTGCCATATGAAACGCCAATTTCATATGTAAGGACCTAATACTTTGCGAGTTTCCATGGTAACGCTGCCAAATTGTGTACACCGTTAAATGTTGGCATATCTCGGTTTCTATTATAGATAGAGTGGTGAAATTTGACGGTCGTAGGGTACTATTTGGGCACTATTTTTTGAGCTATAAATCATTCCCGAGAACCCTGCCGTTCCAGAGATCCACGCGGTGTACGCCAGTTTGACGCCCGGTAGCGTACACCGTGAACAGGCCTTATATTTCGAAAAGTTTAAGGATACTATTTTTTAACCTATATATTCCGTAGGTACTATTTGGGTACTATTTATTTGCATAATCAGATCCTGGATATCGTTACGGTGTACGCTATCTTGACTTTCACTTTAACTTTATTATATGTATCTAGATAGATATGTAGATGTTGTATGAAACAGCTAAAACATTTTTTTCGATTTGTACACTAGGTACAGGCTTTTTTTCATGTCATTGGTATAGGCAAACGAGCGCACAGCCCACCTGCTGGTAAGTGGCGAATGCGTTGCCTACCCCTGAGCCATACATTTCACCGGCTGCAATGCTGAATTTTAATGCCTTAAATAGTATATTTCGGGGGCAAAATAATTATGTACATCAATGAAACTTGGCTTATAACTTTATCGTGATAGTAGAAAAGAGGCTCTGCCGAGTCCTACGAAATTTATTTTTTACATTTACATTTTATTAGCCAGTTAGAAAGTTCAAAGAATTTAAAAGGGCGCGTATTTTTTCTTTTTTTCGCAAGTCGTAAATTTCATACTTAAGAGGGTTTATCCCGAAAGTTGGCAACGTCGCATATAGCTGTCAAATGTTTCGCTGTTTTTATTAATTTCTCAATATTGCTGAATTAAAAAGGAAGATATCATTCTATGGTTGAATAACGCGTCTCTTTTTATATTTGTTGGTTAGGCATTTAAATGAGAAAAAAATCAAAAGATATTACTTTTATAGAAAGCTGTTTGGCAGGCAGCAGCGCGGTGTGATGAAGCATAGGATGCGAGGTTTTTGTTTCAGAAATAAAGACAAGAAATTCTTCATGTAACGACTGATGTATTATTCACAAATACAGTTGCTTCCGTTACAGCGTCAAACCGATTTACAATAACGAGGATTGAATAAGATTTAATTACTACGGGACGATGCACACACATTAGATAGCAGGGAACGTACAGAGAGAGAGCAAGCGATAGCGAAGGGACGAATGGAGGTAACCGGAAACAGCTCACCGGATACAGAGTCAAGACGAATGACAGATGCCACAGACCGATGTAAAGCATACATACAAACACTATTTGAGATCATGTTTTAACACGCCTCCTTATGGTTTACATCGGACAAACTACATTTCAAAATGACTATACATTTCAAAACAATTATAGAATGTCAAACTAGTTTAAACGCTTTAAATTTAACTTTTCAACAAAATTACAATGTTTGCTAGTACAAAGTGGTTTAGTAAATATATCTGCAATCATTTCATCTGTTGACATATACTTAACGCTTATACGACCTTTTTGAATTAAGTCCTTTACAAAGTGATAACGCAAGTCGATATGCTTTGTTCTTTTATGGGAGTATTCTTTTACAAGTAACAGTTTTTGAGCACTCTGATTATCGTTGAATACAGTTACACTGAAAGTTTTGTCAATAATTTCCTGTAAGAAATTTTGAACAAAACAAATGTCCTTGCATACATCGCCAATTGCCATATATTCGGCTTCAGTGCTAGACAAAGCTGTACTACGTTGTTTCCTAGCCTCCCAGTTAATGACGTTATGACCTAATTTTATCACAAACCCGGTAAATGACTTGCGGTCTGTTGACAAACTTGAAGCCCAGTCACTGTCGGCATAAGCTCTTAAATTAAAACTAGTACTTTTAACAAATAAAAGACCGTAATTAATAGAGCCCTTCAAATATCGAAGTATACGCTTTGCAGCATTCCAGTGACTTTTGTTATAACAGGTACAATACTGACTCAGTTGAGAGCAAGCATACGAAATGTCAGGACGTGTACAGACACTTAAATACATAAGAGAACCAAGAAGTTGTCTGTACTTATACACATCACTTTGTATACTTTCCTCATTACATTTTTCCAACTTAGTGTTAACTGCCATTGGTGTAGATACGGGTTTACAATCTATCATATTATATTTTACCAGTAAACGCCTTATATACACAGATTGATCCAGGATGGTAAAGCCATTTTTCTTTGTTACATTCATCCCTAAACAATTCTTAAGTTCACCCAAATGGCGAATTTCAAAATTACTTTTTAATAATGACACAACTTCATCAATGCAACCATTATGAAAGACATAAAAATCATCGACATAAAGTGCCAATATGACATAATTATTTTTAGTTTTTCTAATATAAACACAAGGTTCACACTTACTCTGTACATACCCGTTTTTACACAAAACGTCATTAATTTTTAAATTCCACATGCGGCTTGCTTGTTTCAAGCCATACATGCTTTTCTTTAACAAACATACCTTATTACTATCCTTTCTAAAACCTAAGGGCTGTTCCATATAAATTTGTTCGTTTAAATCACTATTCAGAAAGGCGGTCTCTACATCGAGGTGGTCTATTTTTAAATTTAGTTCGGTAGCAATACTGAACAAAATTCTTAAGGAAGAGTGTCTAACAACTGGTGAAAAGGTATCTTTGTAATCTAAACCTTCTACTTGACTATATCCACAGGCAACCAATCTAGCTTTATGTTTACAAAAATTACCCATGGCATCAAATTTCTTTTTAAAAAACCCACTTATTTTTTACTATATTTTCACCAATTGGACGATTGACTAACTCCCAAACTTTGTTTTTCAACATAGACGCATACTCACCCTTCATGGCTTCGAACCATTCATCGCCTTCATGCGAGTCCATGGCCTCTTTGTAGGTTAATGGCTCATCAATGGAACTTGCCTCGACAAGGAGAGAAGTGAGATCATAGTCCTTATATTTACTAGGTACAGTACCTCTGGTAGAGCGTACAGGACGCGACTCAGACATGCTGGTACCTGGCGCAGTCGGCGCGCCTCCTGCAGCTGAAGGCACTGGCAGCGAAGGGGACGAGTCTTGGAAGACATCACCTTCATCACCACACATGTCTTCATCACCTTCATCCCCCGTCTCGTAAGATGCTGACGGTGGTGACCACACAGGATCTGTGACAGGAGAATTAATATTAGTGGACAATTGATTACTCATTTCATCACTATTTTCATCATTAAGACTAGAAATTTCATTTAGATTAACATCATTATTGAAAATTGCATCATTGTTCATATCATTAATTAAAGATTGATTAATATGAACATCATTAGAAATCTCATTATTATTATCTCCTAAATTCTGTGTAATATTATCATTTTCATTAAAATTCTTATAGCTAATATCACAGATAGTATAGTTTCCATTCGTATTTTTATTTGTAATTTTCCCCAAAAATTCCTCTTCTAAGAAAACGACGTCCCTAGAATAAATAATATTAAGAGGATTGGATGGATCAGCAAGTCTGTATGTCTGTGAACTTAGCATATCAATTTCGGGCATCTCACAATCTGATGACAGTTCTAGTAGCATCCCCAATAGTTCTACAGTTCTTGATAGTTATTTTTCATAGTTCTGCTCATTTTCGAAAAATAACGGAACTTTAAAAAATGAGATGCTAACCGCGTACCGAAAGTTAGCATCTCAAGAATTTTCGAGTTTTCTCTGCAGTTCTAGTAGCATCCCCAATAGTTCTACAGCCCTCGATAGTTATCTTGAATAGTTCTGCCCGTTTTCGAAAATTAGCGGAAATTTAAAAAATGAGATGCTAACTTCACACTCGGAAACCTAGCATCTCAAGAGTTTTTGAGTTTTTTCGACAGTTCTAGTAGCATCCCCAATAGTTCTACAGTTCTTGATAGTTATTTTCCATAGTTCTGCTCATTTTCGAAAAATAACGAACTTTAAAAAATGAGATGCTAACTTCGCTAACCGAAAGTTAGCATTTCAAGAATTTTCGAGTTTTCTGTGCAGTTCTAGTAGCATCCCCAATAGTTCTACAGCCTTCGATAGTTATCTTGAATAGTTCTGCCCGTTTTCGAAAATTAGCGGAAATTTAAAAAATTAGATGCTAACTTCACACTCGGAAACCTAGCATCTCAAGAGTTTTTGAGTTTGTTCGACAGTTCTAGTAGCATCCCCAATAGTTCTACAGTTCCTGATAGTTATTTTCCATAGTTCTGCTCATTTTCGAAAAATAGCGGAAATTTTAAAAATGAGATGCCAACTTCACAATCGTAAACCTAGCATCTCAAGAGTTTTTGAGTTTTTTCGACAGTTCTCGTTGCATCCCCAATAGTTCTACAGTTCCTGATAGTAATTTTCCATAGTTCTGCTCATTTTCGAAAAATACCGGATATTTTAAAAATGAGATGCCAACTTCACAATCGTAAACCTAGCATCTCAAGAATTTTCGAGTTTTCTCTACAGTTCTCGTTGCATCCCCATTAGTTCTACAGTTCCTGATAGTTATTTTCCATAGTTCTGCTCATTTTCGAAAAATAGCGGAAATTTTAAAAATGAGATGCCAACTTCACAATCGTAAACCTAGCATCTCACGAGTTTTTGAGTTTTTTCGACAGTTCTCGTTGCATCGCCAATAGTTCTACAGTTCCTGATAGTTATTTTCCATAGTTCTGCTCATTTTCGAAAAATAGCGGAAATTTTAAAGATGAGATGCCAACTTCACATTCGTAAACCTAGCATCTCAAGAGTTTTTGAGTTTTTTCGACAGTTCTCGTTGCATCCCCAATAGTTCTACAGTTCTTGATAGTTATTTTCCATAGTTCTGTTCATTTTCGAAAAATAACGAACTTTAAAAAAACAGATGCGTACTTCCCGTACCAAAAGTTAGCATCTCAGGAATTTTAGAGTTTTCTCTACAGTTCTAGTAGCATCCCCAATAGTTCTACAGTTCTTGATAGTTATTTTCCATAGTTCTGTTCATTTTCGAAAAATAACGAACTTTAAAAAAACAGTTGCTTACTTCGCGTACCAAAAGTTAGCATCTCAGGAATTTTCGAGTTTTCTCTACAGTTCTCGTTGCATCCCCATTAGTTCTACAGTTCCTGATAGTTATTTTCCATAGTTCTGCTCATTTTCGAAAAATAGCGGAAATTTTAAAAATGAGATGCCAACTTCACAATCGTAAACCTAGCATCTTAAGAGTTTTTGAGTTTTTTCGACAGTTCTCGTTGCATCCCCAATAGTTCTACAGTTCTTGATAGTTATTTTCCATAGTCCTGCTCATTTTCGAAAAATAGCGGAAATTTTAAAAATGAGATGCCAACTTCACAATCGTAAACCTAGCATCTCAAGAGTTTTTGAGTTTTTTCGACAGTTCTCGTTGCATCCCCAATAGTTCTACAGTTCCTGATAGTTATTTTCCATAGTCCTGCTCATTTTCGAAAAATAGCGGAAATTATAAAAATGAGATGCCAACTTCATTCTCCGAAACCCAGCATCTCGAGAGTTTTCGAGTATTTTGCATGAAATACATCCGAAAATACATTATTTTGCCTCTATGAGAACACTCAGGCAAGAGTTCCAGCTTATACAATAACTAACTTTCCTATTCTAAACTCGATTTGGAAATTATTTACGTCACGAAAACTATGTTTTTAATTATACATACGTAGATACGAATGTATTTCAGCAGTTCTAGCGATCACTGTCCATATTTATTGTATCATCTCAAGATGTTAGTTTTACAGTCCTTGATATTCATATACATATACCATTGGGTGAACCTATTTCTGAAAAAAAATTAACGATCAAAATTTCCGAGATGCTAACTTCACACTACAAAAGCTAGCATCTCAGCAATTTTCGAGTATTTGGAAAGAAATATGTTCGAAAACACATAGTTCTGCCCCAGCTAGAAAACAATAAAAATCGTGATTTTCACATTTTCATAATAGGAAGGGTGGTATTTTTCAATAATTCTCATTTGCATCTCAGCAGATTTGGATAGATACGCCGTCAACACTATTACAATAACTATCTTCTCTATTCTAAAACTATGTTTGTATTATAAATACCTACACACGAATGCTATCTACATCTGTTTCAGCAGTTTTAGCGATCAGTGGCCACAGTTCTAGTAGCATCTCCAGCAGTTATACCGTTCTTGATATTCATATGCACATTAGGTATACCATACTTATAGGTGTGAATATTTTTGAATAAACAAGAGAACGACCAAATTTTTATGAGATGCTAACTTCACACAACGTAAGCTAGCATCTCAACAGTTTTCGAGTGTTTTGCACGAAATACGTTCGAAACCACATAGTTCTCGTAGAGACGAGAACACTCAGCAAGAGTTCCAGTTAGAAAATAATAAAAAACGTGACATTCACATTTCTGTAACAAATGCCGGTACGGGAGTTAGGAAAGATGTTAGTTTTCTAGAGTTCCCTTTAGCATCTCAGCAGATTTCGATTGATACGCCTCCAACATGAGTACAATAATGATCTTCCCTATTCCAAACTTGATTTGGAAAGATTCATGTTACGAAAACTATGTTTGTATTATAAATACCTACACACGAATGCTACATCTATTTCGGCAGTTCTAGCGCCCAATGTCCACAATTCTAGTAGCATCTCCATTAGTAATACAGTTCTTGATATTGATATAACACAGATATGCCGATTTTGAAAAAAAAAGTACGATCTAATTTTATGAGATGCTAACTTCATACTAGAAAAGCTAGCATCTCAGCAGTTTTCGAGTATTTTGAAAGAAATACTTTCGAAAACACATAGTTCTGCCTCTATGAGAACACTCAGCAAGAGTTCCAGCTAGAAAACAATAATAATCGAGATTTTCACATTTTGCCAGTAGGTACGGGAGTCAGGAAAAATATTATTTTTCAGGAGTTCCCTTTAGCATCTAAGCAGTTTTCGATAGATACGCCTCCACCATGATTACAATAACTAACTTCCCTATTCTAAACTCGATTTGGAAATATTCATGTCACGAAAACTATTTTTTTTTGTATCATCAATCAATCAATTCTTTATTTCATAATCATTCAATCATAAATACCTACACACGAATGCTCATCTATTTCGGCAGTTCTGGAGATCACCGTCTGCAGTTAGTTTTCAAACCGGGAGTGAAAAGGTTTTTACAGGGTCGGCAGCGCGCGCGAGTCATGCCTCTGGTAATTGCAAGACTTGCAAGCGTCTATGGGCGACGGTAACCTCTTACCATTAGGAGGGCCGGCCTTGCTTGCCACTCCTAATGTACGATTCCCACCAGACGCGCAGAATCGAAAATATTTATTTTATGTGTAAAGGAATTTATATCGTCTATCCCTTACCGGGGTACGCTCAATGTCAAATCTTGAGGATTATTAATCTAAGAATATCACTTTGTAAATTTGTAGGTTATGTTTATTTTTCAACCTTCTGCTTGAGTTTGTTGCGGCGCTTCTTCTCAAGCAATGGGTCTAGGAAGCGCTAGTAAATTCTTTTCTGACGTGTAAAAGTGCCCCTATGTGGCCAATTTGCTGAATAAATGATTGAATTGAATTGACTGATTTCCCAATGACATTGACAGGTTTTTTTTTCTTTGATGTCAGACGTGGCTTTGTATATACAGCCAATGCCTCCAATGTTCACCGACGAGTATCAATGAATTTCAAAATTCAATATTTAATTTAATACGGAACCAAAGTTAAAATCCTTCAAATTAGTATCGCTAAATAGCCTATTATACGTAATAAAAATGTAAAAAAAAACATTGATTTTTTTTGTATCATACCCAATTTGATTAGTACCTAAAAAACTGGTTTGAAGAAATGAGTAAGTTCTCGGTGCCAAACTGCTGATGTCTTTGTCACTTGCGCGCAATTATAATATTGCCGTCTCACACGCACGATGTCATTTAACTGCCGCCCGTCCTGCCGAATCGGGAAGAGAAGAGCAGAGATTAGGTCATACTCAACCTTATTTTTATAAGGGCCGCAAATACATTATGAGCTATGGAGCCGCGGGCCGCAAGATAAAATGAAAAAACCGGCCAAGTGCGTGTCGGGCCACGCGCAAATTATAGGGTTCCGAAGTTGACGATGCCCACAGTACCTTTCTAAGACTTACTAGCATCTAGCTAGCCTGTGGTATGACGTGCCCGCCCGACGCGCCTGCCGCTCGAGAAAAATCATTGGTTTTTTAATCATTTCATAAGTTGGTCGACTATGACTCGTAAGTTTGTACAGCCTACTTAGCTGTGATAGTTTTCCTTTCAACTACGTTATATATGCCATAACCGTGATTTTTTTCAGCCAACCAAATACCACCATTTAGCTGGCAGGGGGGGGGGGACACGTGACTCTAACAAAAAATAGCACTTTAAAGCTTAATATTTCACAAACGCATCACTTAATCAAAAAATGGTTTTAACAAACCCACAATATTTTTTTAATACCTATTCAACGATATGCCTTACCATGGGGTACGCAAGAAAAAAAAATTACATCCCCACTTTACGAGTAGGGGAGGTACCCTATAAAAAAATATATTTCAAAATTTTATTGTACCACTTTGTCAGCGTAACTAATATGTATATTCATGCCAAATTACAGCTTTCTAGAACTAAGCATCTCCGAGCAATAGTGCGGACAGACGGACGGACGGACGGACATGGCGAAACTATAAGGGTTCCTAGTGGACTTCGGAACCCTAAAAATGGTTTATTAGGGATTAATTACTTACTATATACTACTAAAAATTATTGCTTGAAAAAAAAAATACATACAGTGTAAACTCTTTATAACATCATTCTATATAACGATAAACTCCGAAATGAGCACCATTTGGCTGGTTTACCTTAAAAACCACGCATTAAAAAACTTTATAGCGCAACAACCATTCTCTATTACGAAGAAATGTGTTCATATTTTGACTCCGAAAATATTTATTACCTGTGGACGTTATCTTATCAAGCTACAGAAGATGCCGACTAACCCTTTAAGGTCCCAACGTACCTGAGAGGTTGTAAACAACCGTCTTGCTTTTGTTATTGTTAATTGTTGAACACGTGCATCATTACTCATTAGGCTTGATTTTCTTGGAAATGATGGTCTCTAACATACAAAACAAGTAATGGCATACCAAAAAACATCAGGCAAAGTTAACAGACAGACAAAGATAAAGAAAAAAATAATTACCTACGTAATTATCGTGAATTTGGTTGTTTTTCTTTCTTCATTCCATATAACGATAAGTCTCTACTCTCTATAACGATAGATACTGCTTGGTCCCTTGTGTTTCGTTATAAAGAGTTTACACTGTACCTACTAATTAAAAAAAAATACTAGTCGGACCGGTGAACTTCGCTTCACCACGGATTCCCATACAAAGTTATTGTTAATTTTTTTAGGTACCTATTAATATATGTGTAATATAAAATATACGCGCATATGCGAACTCTTTATTCGCAAAAATTTACTTAACACTGTCTTAATTATTTTCGAGGGACAATGGCCAAAGATTGTTTAAATTATTTTTTAACCTCTTTACCTAAAATATAATTTACTAAGAACTTACAAGTGCTGCATGGTTTTTTTGGTCTCAAAATGGCACAAAAAATCCTCTCATCTAACAACTACCGATAACTGAGCGCGAGCGGCCCGCGGGTTGAGTATTGCTGGTAGACGGTGCGGTGGTGGTGGCGTGGCGGGCGACAGTGCGCCCGTAGCGATGGGGCCCGTGAGGGATAGATTAGATTGTCTAGTCTAAGTAGGTAGTTTGTGAGCTTACAAGGTTACAAGACAGCTTGTGTGTCTATTGTTTTTTTATAAAATTGTATATTTCCGTGTCTAAGTAAACTAATAGCAGTACCTATTTTTAAAAGCCTTTATTATTACTTACATACTTTTATCAACCGACGAAAAAAAAAGGAGGAGGTTCTCAATTCGACGCGTATATTTGTTTTTTTTTTTTTCATGTATGACGCATAACTCCGTCAATTGTGAACCGATTTCGTTGATTCTTCTTTTAATTGAAAGGTGTATCTCCAACTTGAACTAATCTCATAATTTGGTTTAGTTCTGATGATGGGATCCATGACAAAACGAGGGAACTCCTCGAAATTTGTTAGCATGTGTATGATTTTGGCATCATTTTCAAAGACTACAGTGACACTTACGTCCCATCGTACACATGTTTGGAAACTGTAGCCGAAAAAAAATTTTCATTAAAAAAATAAAACGGACTTCAAATTCCGACAGCCAGTGAAGTCGGTGTCAAGTGAACCGCCCCAGAGCTATGACTACCTTATAGTAAACTTGACACCAACTTTACTGGCTGTCGGAATTTGAAGTCGGTTTTATTTTTTTATATAATTTTTTTTTTTTACTTTCAACTGTTCCGTTGGCTGTCTGTCTGTAATCAAATCTTGCAAGTTGAATTTGCTCCACTTCCCGGTTTCCTATTTAGCTGAAATTTTGCACGAATATGTAAATCGCGTGACAATGCAATATTATAATGACGTGGAGCTGATCTGATGATGGAGCTGGAAGGTCGCCATCGGAACTCCGTAAAAAAACACAACCCTATCGAGTTTGGGCTCGTTTTATTCGTCTTGAAGGGTAGATGAAGGATTTACAAGGAAAAGTACAGTCAGCAATAAAATTTGAGAAAGCTAATGATACTGTGAGAGCTCGAAGAAATATTTTATAAGTAGGTACTTACTTATTTAAAGGGTTTGTTTTGTCACACATTTGTATAGGTACCTACCCTCAACAGCAATGAAAACAGGTCACTTCTTACCTATGGAAAATCCTATACTTACATAGACCCGTTTTCATTGCCGTTGTGTGAAAAAAGCTGTGGTAGCCTAGTGGTTCGACCTACCTCTCATGCCGAGGGTCGTGGGTTCGATTCCGACTCGCACCTCTAAGTTTACTGTGTGGCGAAGGAAAACATCGTGAGGAAACCTGCACGCATCTGCGAAGTAATTCAAAGATGTGTGTGAAGTCCCCAATGCGTACTGGGCCCGCGTGGGGACTATAGCCCAAACCCTCTCATGATGAGAGGAGGCCTGTGCCCAGCAGTGGGAAGCAAATAGGCTGTAGTAGTAGTAGTAGTGTGAACTGTGAACATAATTATATACCTACCTACCTATTGTGTAATATTTATGTAAGTAGGTAGTAGTATTTTTTGTGTAACAGATGATCTCTTAAGTCTTAACTAACCAATAATCATGTCTCTTAGGTACTTGACGGGCGGCAGCGGCATGTGTTTTATGGACACATAAACACATTACGCGATCTTGACGCCCGCCGCGCATCGGTTAGCAACCGTAGCGCGCAATGTGTCAGTAAAACGCTCGCCGCTGCCGCCTTCGCGCGAAGTTGTGGCGTGTGGCGTGGCGTGCTTGTGGCCAAGCCATTAGCTAGGGCTCGAATACTCATATCTGAGAAAACTCAGTTTTAGCTATTTTCACCCGATCAAAGCTCGGTCGCCCAGGTATACTACCTACTTTGAACGCTAATTAAAACTTGTAACTATAGGATTTCTATTTACCTACTTACCTATTTCCTTATTTTTCCAATCTATCTCCAAAACGGCTGTAACGATTTGGACGAAATTTGGGGTACAGGAAATTACGGGGGCGACAAGTCTATCTAGCTAGGTGTCATATCTGAGAAAACTCGGCTTTAACTATTTTCTTTTCACCAAAGATTCGCCCAGGTCTAGGTCCTAGGTAGGAACCTACTTAATGCGCTCTAAGTTTAAAAGCCCCCGCCTGTTTTCATTTTGACTGGCGGACCAAATCTAAATAAAATCAAAATCTAATGTCCTAAGTAGGTACCTATAGATGACATTTGTAATGCGCAAATGATTTAATTTGCATTAGGTAGGTATTAATATTACGGCAGAACATATTTGACGTGCCGGTGTCGCGGTAGTAGGTACTAGTCAAGCCAAGTTCAAGCAAAAGAACTGGCTAGCCAGCGCCAAGCGAAATATTACACGAGCCACTTGGTGCCACTTTTGACCCTTCTATACCTACCTCAATACCTCTTAGCTTAGTTCTGCAGCATATGCAGTAAGGCGTATTAGGCAGCTCACTGACGTCGAGACGGCCAGGCTAGTCTATTATAGTTATTTTCATAGTGTCATGTCTTACGGAATTATACTTTGGGGGAGAGCAGCTGACATTCAAACCATCTTTGTGTTGCAAAAGCGGGCTGTACGTGCAATATATCAACTTGGGTCTCGGGTCTCCCTTAGAGAAAAATTCAAGGAGATAAACATTCTTACCATTGCGTCACTATACATATTTGAAAATATCATGTATGCTCGTAAGAACTTGCACGACTTTAAGCATAACAGTGATGTTCACAATTTTAACACTAGGAATAAGGATAAACTTTTTGTTACTGGTTACCGTCTTCGTAAAGTGAGCTCTTCGTTTGTTGGGAACTGTATACGATTTTATAACAAATTGCCTTCTGATGTTGCTAATATGCCATTTAAAAAGTTCAAGTCGTTCATTAAGTGCCGCCTTTTAAAGAAGGCATATTATTCGGTGAATGACTTTTTAGATGATAAGAATCCTTTTAAGCCAACTGTTTAGGTTATTATTATTGACTAGTAACATGATATGTGTCTCGCTGGGCAAATATTAACTTTTTTTTTTTTTCTTTCACTACCAAATTTGTCCAGCAGCTGGAGCATGTCATGCTCGCTTTAAGGTCCTTGCTTACAGCGGCGTCGTTGATCGGGTCGCCACCTTCCCTAAGAAATGGTTGAGGGAGGCGATGGCTGAGATACGCGTCACGCTCGTGAACGGGTGCTGTCTGTGGGGTCCGGTCTGTTCATGCTTGCAAGGACGTTTAAAAATAATCATTAGCTTTAAATATATTACTAAGTCAAACATTTTAAGCGAGAGACCTCATCATGTTCTTATTGACATGTATTAATGAACTCTTTTATACATGATGTATTTCATTATTTATTGACATTTTGAGACTGTCGACATCTATGGAATTTATATTTATTTGACAATGGAGGCCATCTCCATAATATTTTTTTTTCTGGACTCTTGGAGACTATACATCTCTAAGATCTTAGATTTAAGTTTAAGTTAGGGACTATACATCCCTTCAATGTAATTGTAGTACGTACCGATATGTATATTTTATTTTATACATGTTATGTAAATGTTATAACTATGTGTAAATTTTGAAAAAAGGCCTTCTGCTTGAGTTTGTTGCGGCGCTTCTTCTCAAGCAATGGGTCTAGGAAGCGCTAGTAAATTCTTTTCTGACGTGTAAAAGTGCCCCTATGTGGCCAATTTGCTGAATAAATGATTGATTGATTGATTGATTGATTCTTTAACGTAAACACACAAAACTACGCGTGTTCAATTATATCCATAAGAATATGTATAGAAGCCCAAATTTCATGAAGCTTGCTCAAACGGTTATAAAGATATGAGGGTCAAAAATTCGTAAATTTTAGAACTGACTGACTGACATATAGTACCTAAATCTAACCCACTTCCAGGTAACCTAGAAGGATGAAATTTGGAATCCAGCTCGATAATTGTGTGTAGGTAAGCGTAGGAAAAAATAAAAAAACTTGAAATTTCCGATTACTTATTAGTATTACACTTTAGTTCGAAACAAGATTGACGGTACAAGAATTTTAGAAAAACTGTTGTAACTTTATGTACCCAACGAGTACTGCCACAAGCACAGAATAAGTAATAGTAGGTACCTACAATACAAGCGACTCCGGCCCGCGCTGTTTGCGCCCCCGTGCCGGCGGCGCGCACACAGCTCTACCGGCACGCGCCCTTTTACAGCTCTCTGCTCGCGGCCTCGCCGCCACAGTGCGACCTGTTCGCGACTAGTATACACAACACAAACTATTGTCAGAGTGGAATATAATGCTAGAACGAAGGATGGATGATTAGTTAGGTTTATACATGGTGGGTCGGATCGTATTGCAGATAATTTACCCACAACCCACAGTACCTATCGGCTATCGATTCTAAGCAAAATGTATAGGTTTTTAATTTTTTTTTAGTAGGTAAAATAAAAAAATATATATATGGGATTGTTGGTGCGAGCGACGTCTGACTGAATCCCATACAAAATCATTTTTTTTACTTAATGATTCAAATAAATAAATAAATTTAATGATAATGAATGAGTCATGAATGAAAATTTTCTATTACAAACTTATCATTTGCGGTCGGCGCAGTAGACACGGCTACCGCACCGATCGCAAATAATAAGTTTGTATTAGTGTTAGATCTCAATATAGTACCCACATAACAATTGGTTAATTTCTGTACAAAAAGCAATGATATCCCCTCAAAACATAATTGTGAAATGAAAACCAAGTTCAATATTATGTGTGGTAGTCGATTTCACCAGCAAAAGAATTGAGATATATATGTATAAAATAGGCACACCTATGTATATGAATATCAAGAACTTTTAAAAATAACTACTGGAGATGATAGGTACAACAAATGTGGACAGTGATCGCTAGAACTGCTGAAATAGAAGTAACATTCGTTTGTAGGTACTTATACTTAATTAGGAACATAGTTTACGTGACGAATATTTCCAAATCGAGTTTAGAATAGGAAAGTTAGTTATTGTAATCATGTTGGAGGCGTATTTATTGAAAACTGCTGAGATGCTAAAGGGAACTCTTTAAAATCCATCTTTTCTGACTCCCATACGGGCATTTACTGGAAATGAAATGTGGAAATGTGTTTAATATTTTATAGCTGGAGCTCTTGCTGAGTGTTCTCATAGAGGCAGAATAATGTGTTTTCGGATGTATTTCATGCAAAATACTCGATAACTTCTGAGATGCTACCTGTCGGACTGTGAAGTGAGGTCTAATTTTTTAAAGTTTCGTTATCTTTCGAAAACGATCACAACTATGCAAGAAAGTCTCAAGAACTTTAGAACTATTGGGGATGGAACGAGAACTGTTGAACAAACTCGAAAACTCTCGAGATGCTAGGTTTCGGAGAGTGAAGTTGGCATCTCATTTTTAAAATTTCCGCTAATTTTCGAAAACGAGCAGAACTATTCAAGATAACTATCGAGAACTGTAGAACTATTGAGAATGCTACTAGAACTGTAGGGAAAACTCGAAAATTCTTGAGATGCTAACTTTTGGTACTCGAAGTTAGCGTCTATTTTTTTAAAGTTCGTTATTTTTCGAAAATGAACAGAACTATGGAAAATAACTATCAGGAACTGTAGAACTATTGGGGATGCAACAAGAACTTTCGAAAAAACTCAGAAATTCTTGAGATGCTAGGTTTACGATTGTGAAGTTGGCATCTCATTTTTAAAATATCCGGTATTTTTCGAAAATTAGCAGAACTATGGAAAATTACTATCAGGAACTGTAGAACTATTGGGGATGCAACGAGAACTGTCGAAAAAACTCAAAAACTCTTGAGATGCTAGGTTTACGATTGTGAAGTTGGCATCTCATTTTTAAAATTTCCGCTATTTTTCGAAAATGAGCAGAACTATGGAAAATAACTATCAGGAACTGTAGAACTATTGGGGATGCAACAAGAACTATCGAAAAAACTCAAAAGCTCTTGAGATGCTAGGTTTACGACTGTGAAGTTGGCATCTCATTTTTAAAATTACCGCTATTTTTCGAAAATGAGCAGAACTATGAAAAATAACTATCAGAAACTGTAGAACTATTGGGGATGCAACGAGAACTGTCGAAAAAACTCAAAAATTCTTGAGATGCTAACTTTTGGTACTCGAAGTTAGCGTCTATTTTTTTAAAGTTCGTTATTTTTCGAAAATGAGCAGAACTATGGAAAATTACTATCAGGAACTGTAGAACTATTGGGGATGCAACGAGAACTGTCGAAAAAACTCAAAAACTCTTGAGATGGTAGGTTTACGATTGTGAAGTTGGCATCTCATTTTTAAAATTTCCGCTATTTTTCGAAAATGAGCAGAACTATGGAAAATAACTATCAGGAACTGTAGAACTATTGGGGATGCAACAAGAACTATCGAAAAAACTCAAAAACTCTTGAGATGCTAGGTTTACGACTGTGAAGTTGGCATCTCATTTTTAAAATTACCGCTATTTTTCGAAAATGAGCAGAACTATGAAAAATAACTATCAGAAACTGTAGAACTATTGGGGATGCAACGAGAACTGTCGAAAAAACTCAAAAATTCTTGAGATGCTAACTTTTGGTACTCGAAGTTAGCGTCTATTTTTTTAAAGTTCGTTATTTTTCGAAAATGAACAGAACTATGGAAAATAACTATCAAGAACTGTAGAACTATTGGGGATGCAACGAGAACTCTCGAAAAAACTCAAAAACTCTTGAGATGCTAGGTTTACGAATGTGAAGTTGGCATCTCATCTTTAAAATTTCCGCTATTTTTCGAAAATGAGCAGAACTATGGAAAATAACTATCAGGAACTGTAGAACTATTGGCGATGCAACGAGAACTGTCGAAAAAACTCAAAAACTCGTGAGATGCTAGGTTTACGATTGTGAAGTTGGCATCCCATTTTTAAAATTTCCGGTATTTTTCGAAAATGAGCAGAACTATGGAAAATAACTATCAGGAACTGTAGAACCATTGGGGATGCAACAAGAACTATCGAAAAAACTCAAAAACTCTTGAGATGCTAGGTTTACGACTGTGAAGTTGGCATCTCATTTTTAAAATTACCGCTATTTTTCGAAAATGAGCAGAACTATGAAAAATAACTATCAAGAACTGTAGAACTATTGGAGATGCAACGAGAACTGTCGAAAAAACTCAAAAACTCTTGAGATGCTAGGTTTACGATTGTGAAGTTGGCATCTCATTTTTAAAATTTCCGCTATTTTTCGAAAATGAGCAGAACTATGGAAAATAACTATCAGGAACTGTAGAACTATTGGGGATGCAACAAGAACTATCGAATAAACTCAAAAACTCTTGAGATGCTAGGTTTACGATTGTGAAGTTGGCATCTCATTTTTAAAGTTACCGCTATTTTTCGAAAATGAGCAGAACTATGAAAAATAACTATCAAGAACTGTAGAACTATTGGGGATGCTACTAGAACTGTAGAGAAAACTCTAAAATTCCCGAGATGCTAACTTTTGGTACGCGAAGTACGCATCTGTTTTTTTAAAGTTCGTTATTTTTCGAAAATGAACAGAACTATGGAAAATAACTATCAAGAACTGTAGAACTATTGGGGATGCAACGAGAACTCTCGAAAAAACTCAAAAACTCTTGAGATGCTAGGTTTACGAATGTGAAGTTGGCATCTCATCTTTAAAATTTCCGCTATTTTTCGAAAATGAGCAGAACTATGGAAAATAACTATCAGGAACTGTAGAACTATTGGCGATGCAACGAGAACTGTAGAGAAAACTCGAAAATTCTTGAGATGCTAGGTTTACGATTGTGAAGTTGGCATCTCATTTTTAAAATATCCGGTATTTTTCGAAAATGAGCAGAACTATGGAAAATTACTATCAGGAACTGTAGAACTATTGGGGATGCAACGAGAACTGTCGAAAAAACTCAAAAACTCTCGAGATGCTAGGTTTACGATTGTGAAGTTGGCATCTCATTTTTAAAATTTCCGCTATTTTTCGAAAATGAGCAGAACTATGGAAAATAACTATCAGGAACTGTAGAACTAATGGGGATGCAACGAGAACTGTAGAGAAAACTCGAAAATTCTTGAGATGCTAGGTTTACGATTGTGAAGTTGGCATCTCATTTTTAAAATATCCGGTATTTTTCGAAAATGAGCAGAACTTTGGAAAATTACTATCAGGAACTGTAGAACTATTGGGGATGCAACGAGAACTGTCGAAAAAACTCAAAAACTCTTGAGATGCTAGGTTTACGATTGTGAAGTTGGCATCTCATTTTTAAAATTTCCGCTATTTTTCGAAAATGAGCAGAACTATGGAAAATAACTATCAGGAACTGTAGAACTATTGGGGATGCAACAAGAACTATCGAAAAAACTCAAAAACTCTTGAGATGCTAGGTTTACGATTGTGAAGTTGGCATCTCATTTTTAAAGTTACCGCTATTTTTCGAAAATGAGCAGAACTATGAAAAATAACTATCAAGAACTGTAGAACTATTGGGGATGCTACTAGAACTGTAGAGAAAACTCTAAAATTCCCGAGATGCTAACTTTTGGTACGCGAAGTACGCATCTGTTTTTTTAAAGTTCGTTATTTTTCGAAAATGAACAGAACTATGGAAAATAACTATCAAGAACTGTAGAACTATTGGGGATGCAACGAGAACTCTCGAAAAAACTCAAAAACTCGTGAGATGCTAGGTTTACGATTGTGAAGTTGGCATCCCATTTTTAAAATTTCCGGTATTTTTCGAAAATGAGCAGAACTATGGAAAATAACTATCAGGAACTGTAGAACTAATGGGGATGTAACAAGAACTGTAGAGAAAACTCGAAAATTCTTGAGATGCTAGGTTTACGATTGTGAAGTTGGCATCTCATTTTTAAAATATCCGGTATTTTTCGAAAATGAGCAGAACTATGGAAAATTACTATCAGGAACTGTAGAACTATTGGGGATGCAACGAGAACTGTCGAAAAAACTCAAAAACTCTTGAGATGCTAGGTTTACGATTGTGAAGTTGGCATCTCATTTTTAAAATTTCCGCTATTTTTCGAAAATGAGCAGAACTATGGAAAATAACTATCAGGAACTGTAGAACTAATGGGGATGCAACGAGAACTGTAGAGAAAACTCGAAAATTCTTGAGATGCTAGGTTTACGATTGTGAAGTTGGCATCTCATTTTTAAAATATCCGGTATTTTTCGAAAATGAGCAGAACTTTGGAAAATTACTATCAGGAACTGTAGAACTATTGGGGATGCAACGAGAACTGTCGAAAAAACTCAAAAACTCTTGAGATGCTAGGTTTACGATTGTGAAGTTGGCATCTCATTTTTAAAATTTCCGCTATTTTTCGAAAATGAGCAGAACTATGGAAAATAACTATCAGGAACTGTAGAACTATTGGGGATGCTACTAGAACTGTCGAACAAACTCAAAAACTCTTGAGATGCTAGGTTTCCGAGTGTGAAGTTAGCATCTATTTTTTTAAATTTCCGCTAATTTTCGAAAACGGGCAGAACTATTCAAGATAACTATCGAAGGCTGTAGAACTATTGGGGATGCTACTAGAACTGCACAGAAAACTCGAAAATTCTTGAGATGCTAACTTTCGGTTCGCGAAGTTAGCATCTCATTTTTTAAAGTTCGTTATTTTTCGAAAATGAGCAGAACTATGGAAAATAACTATCAAGAACTGTAGAACTATTGGGGATGCTACTAGAACTGTCGAAAAAACTCAAAAACTCTTGAGATGCTAGGTTTCCGAGTGTGAAGTTAGCATCTCATTTTTTAAATTTCCGCTAATTTTCGAAAACGGGCAGAACTATTCAAGGTAACTATCGAGGGCTGTAGAACTATTGGGGATGCTACTAGAGCTGCAGAGAAAACTCGAAAATTCTTGAGATGCTAACTTTCGGTACGCGAAGTTAGCATCTCATTTTTTAAAGTTCCGTTATTTTTCGAAAATGAGCAGAACTATGAAAAATAACTATCAAGAACTGTAGAACTATTGGGGATGCTACTAGAACTGTCATCAGATTGTGAGATGCCCGAAATTGATATGCTAAGTTCACAGACATCAAGTCTGTACCCTTTACATGTTTCATCATAACCCACAAATATGTACTGTTTAGCCTTCGCGTCAAGCTTGCGCCTTTTCTGAGCAGGTACATGAGAGTAGGCAGTGCAACCAAAAACGCGCAGATGACTCAAATCAAGCTGTGATTTAGTCCATTCACGCTCAGGAATTCCATCTGACAACGCACTGGTAGGCGACCGATTTTTGAGGTAAATGGCTGTCATGACAGCCTCGCCCCAGAAGCGATTACAGAGTCCAGACTCCTGCAACATAGCCCTAGCCCTCTCAAATAAAGTCCTATTCACGCGCTCAGCAACCCCATTTTGCTGGGGGCAATAAGGCACAGTAGTTTGATGAATTATGCCTTCATTTTTGAGAAAATTCAGCATTTGATTGTTACAAAATTCAGTACCATTGTCAGTACGTAAGATTTTGATTTGTAACCCAGTCTGTTTCTCTACCATATTTTTAAAGGCAACAAAATGAGTACTTACTTCCGATTTATGCTTCATGAGGTAACCGAAGGTCTTCCTCGTGTAGTCGTCTGTGAACGTCAGCAAAAATCGTGCTCCGCCCCAGCTGCTGACCGGCGTCGGTCCGCATACATCGCTGTGGATCAGCTCCAGTGGTGAAGTAGCACGTCTCCCTGCCTTCGGAAATGGTGCAACATGCATCTTTCCAGTAAGGCATGAGACACAGCTTGCAGGAACACCCTCTTCTTTCTGAAAAGAGACACCCACACAATATTTCCCACCACCAAGTACAGCCATACCTTTAGCATTAAGGTGACCAAGACGCTTGTGCCACGTACTCGCTGATGTACACGCTGCAGCATGAGCACTCACTGTCCCCTGCCTAGATTGAAGGGGCTTGGAGAGCTCTAAATCGGGGGAGGGACAACCTTGCATGTTCAGTTTGTAAAGACCATTTGATTTCCTAGCATACAAGATCTGATTGCCTGTGATTCTACAATCACTATAAATTTGACATCCATCCTTAAGAAAAATTACAATATAACCCTTTTGTGTCATTTCATTGACAGAAATTAAATTACTAGAGAGCCCTGGCACATACAATACATTATCTAATTTAATATTGGAGGAAAGTGAAACCTTACCTACGCATTCACTGCCTAGATTTTGGCCATTGGCTATACATATAGTGGCCTTCTTCTCCTGGATATTCTGCAACAAGCTCCTGTCAGCGCACATATGCGCAGATGCTCCGCTGTCCACGATGAAGTCTGCTGTAGAAGCCATGTAGGCTGTAGCAAGAAGTGTATGTTCCTCTTTCTTCTTGTTTTCTTCACGTTTCCTTTTGAAGCATCTCTTCGCAATATGGCCAGGTCGCTTACAGTAATCACAGGTGATCTTCTTATGCTTCACTATGTATGCCGTTACACCATCTCCATTGGTTCTTCGACGCTGGTCCTCTTGAAGCAAGCGAGCTCGAACAAGTTCCGTGGTAAGACTATTGGCCAGGCACGCAGTCTCCAGGCTGGATACCACGACGTCGAACTCCTGTGGCAGGCCCGACAGCAATATCTCGGCCACCTCATCATCGTCGACCTTCTTGCCAATGTCACCAAGCTGATGAACTAATCGCATCACTCCTTCGATATAGTCCTGCATGCTGGGAAAGTGCCCATACTCAACCCGGTGTAGTTGCCGCAGCAATAGGACCTTCCTATAGAGCCCCTTGCCCTCAAAGGAATCCGCGAGCCGCTTCCAGGCCTCCTTGGGTGATGTGGCCTCCCGCACATACTGATACAAAGCCGGCTGCAACGCTAGGCAAATACGCGCCAGGGCACGACTGTTCTTCGTGGCATCAGTCTCCTCGCCCTCGACGCAGTTCCATAGACCTTCAAGCGTAAGAACCATGCGCATTGCGAACTTCCAATTGACATAGTTATGCCCATCAAGCTTCTCTATAGTAAATTGTGTGTTAGTGCCGCCCGTACTTACATGTGGCTGTGACGCATGTGGCGCCGACGATTGCTCTTGCGCCATTTTCGGAAATCTTCTTTAATCTGCCAATGCCTCGCTTTCCCGTTCTGGGTACTATAACCTGTTTGGCAGGCAGCAGCGCGGTGTGATGAAGCATAGGATGCGAGGTTTTTGTTTCAGAAATAAAGACAAGAAATTCTTCATGTAACGACTGATGTATTATTCACAAATACAGTTGCTTCCGTTACAGCGTCAAACCGATTTACAATAACGAGGATTGAATAAGATTTAATTACTACGGGACGATGCACACACATTAGATAGCAGGGAACGTACAGAGAGAGAGCAAGCGATAGCGAAGGGACGAATGGAGGTAACCGGAAACAGCTCACCGGATACAGAGTCAAGACGAATGACAGATGCCACAGACCGATGTAAAGCATACATACAAACACTATTTGAGATCATGTTTTAACAAAAGCATTATACAATCGTAGTATTAATTGTTTACTTGTAATAAATTGAATTAGAAACGAAATTGATATTTCAATCAATGAATATTTCAATGAACTATTTAGTATGTATAATTGAGGTAGGTTACAAGGCGTCGATCCAAAAAGACGGTAAAGTGTGTATTTGTACTTTATAATATCTGTATATAAAATTGATCTTAACATCCATTTCATAACATAATTCATCAAATGCCGTGACATGATTAGGCGTGTATAATAACAAAAACCGGCCAAGTGCGTGTCGGGCCACGCGCAAAGTATAGGGTTCCGAAGATGACGATGCCCACAGTGCCTTTCTAAGACTTATTAATTAGCATCTAGCTAGCCTGCGGTATGACGTGCCCGCCCGACGCCCCTGCCGCTCGAGAAAAATCATTGTTTTTTTTTTCATTTCATAAGTTGGTCGATCTATGACTCGTAAGTTTGTACACTACCTACTATTAGCCACAACTTAGTTCACCTCCCTATTTTCGATTGTAAACGAAACGTGTAATAACATCACTATAGCTAGCTGTCATAACTGTCAGATAGATTCGCGCGTCTCTTAACGTCACATAGCGTAGGCTTGTAATTGTGTGATATTATAAAATTGATTGAGATACTAATGTAATGACAACCGTTGTTTTTATAATATAATTCAGTATTTCCTGTGCCGAGTGCTTTTCTTGCCCTAACAGAATTCAGAAGTGCGATTAGTAAGACCTACTGTGCCTATCTGACGCATTGATTAAATTACTATTGTCGAAAATGTTACTTCTCTAGTTTCTTGGGCAAGGCACTGCTTAAGGCAGAAACAGCAATCAAATCTGAAATCATGATACGGTTGTCGTTAAATGGTTTTAAACACATTCATTGAATACGCGTTGACGTGGTTGTAAGTATTGGTCGCAAGCTTTGCTTGTGTTGTGTGTTTCACGGGAGACAAGCTGAACGATGATGAAACTTACAGTTTCAAGTGAAACGGATCTGGTATGGCATCGTTCTAATTATTTTACTGCATTGTGTGACAGGATGCTATTGAATTTTCATGCTATGGGTTGAAGTTAAAAGTGAACACACACTTGGGTACTTTTGACATAGATTGTATATGCACTGTGATGATTTATTATTTGTGTGACAAAACATGGTGAGATACTTACCAAACGCATTTAGCATGACTTGTTAAAACATCCACTAAGACTGTACATTTCTATTTGAAAAACTCTACTTTGGTCTTACCGCAGGTTATATACACTTGTAACATTGGTCTGAGAAAGCTTAGGTTTTTATTTGAATACATGTTGTTTTAAACCATTATACAAAAGCCAGTAATACAGTGATACACATAAGCCAGTAGATGTAGGATTAATGTGAAATATCTTGGAGAACACTCCGTCTGAGTTATACACATACTTTGATTTTCTAAGTAATTTGAAATTCCAAAAGTAATCAACGTTATTGTCTGTCAATGAACACATGATGGTATAAAGAAGGGAATTTTATACTTTGTCATATATCCATGGTATTATTTCTGTATAGATTTATATATTTACTTTCAATTCTAAAAAGGTATTAAAAAAAAAAATGAAAGCTTTAGATAAAAAAAGAAGTTATTCTGGAAAGTAGCTGTTTTACAAGTAAATGTTGAATTATTGAAATTTAAAATTAATTTGTGTTTAATTTGAGGTGATTTAAGTAAAGGCAGACACACAATCACATTATTTATTAACTGTTGAACAAATGAAACAGACATTGTGTTGTATTAATTTCAAAGGTAAACTATTACATCAAACATGTTTTTTTTAAATGAATGCTGTAATGTGGGAAACACAGTATTAGTGCATTATAGTATAGGGGACTGATCTTTTTATAACACAGGATTTATTCACTAACTTGTTTAACAGTGAAATGAGCATGGGGTTAAATAAAATAACAATTTGATTCCAGATTAAGGTTTTGATGTACTTATCAGTGTTGGAGAAATGAGGTGGAAATAGTACATGTGACATGACATCGAAGCGAGCTGGAGTTCTGTTCTGAGTTAGAGTCTCGGAGCATTTGTTCCAGCCTGAACACATCAGCGAGTGGCCCCTACATGCATACTACCACCTTTCATTATGTGTCATGTTCAAGATTATTGTTATATTAAAATGAAAATGTACAAATTCAATGATGAGATAATAAAAGGTTTGAGTAAGTTTTGAAACTCATTAGCTGGATATAATCAATCTGTTAATGATTGGTTTTATGCAAATTATGAGTCTTGACTGTTTGTTCTATTTTAAGGAGTGTATTGAAATGTTTGAAGAAGGAAATGATATAACTAAGAAACATGTGTTTTTATACCCTTGTAGTTAAATAAGAGGTAATTTCATTGAGGTTCACATTGGTTGTTGTACAGGTAGTGTGGTTCGATATGGTACTGTGGCCTAGGTTACAAAGGTAACATGTTGATTGTTTTGGTGAGTACAAAACTAAACAATTTGGCAATGTTTGAGAGGATACTACCCAAATTAGAAGTGGTTTCTTAAAGTTGCCATATTGTTGAATGATGCGCACAATCTAAAGATGTTGATGTTCACAGACCACTAGCCAGATATTGCACTAGGAAGTAGTCTTGACAGAAGTGTGTTCCCAGTTACTGATGATTTTCCAAGGATGAACAACAATGTGGAAAAGACAATGATGCAATGGGAACAAATATGACTGGTGATATTTTTCAGTATTTACCTATTTGAACTGAAACAATAAGGTAGTATGGCTGGTTGGAAAATGTAAGTTTGCCTCTGGTTTATTGTATTTTTAAAGTGGACTTAGCTCCTTTTCAAATCTGGCGTTTGATGTTGATCAATGTTATTGAACTTAACCCTTTACCCATTTAAAAATTAAAACTGTCTTGAATGTGTTGGAAATGTAGAGTTCAGCATATATTCCATTCATAAATGTTATTCGAATGTATCATGGTAAACTGTTGGGTTTGTTGCGGCGATTCTTCTTAGCCTTTTATCCTTTTAAAGCACCATTTGATTCACAACTGAAATGTGAACAATATGCTGAACAAATCATTGTATCTTACAGATTAGTGAAGTACTTAAGTATTTATTTATAAAATATCTTGTTTCTAAACAGGGTAAGTTGATAAGTGATACTATACAAAATAAAATTTATTCTGTACATCACCAGGGAGAATGTCAAGGCCAATGTCAATGATGTTTGGTTTGACTAGACCAAGAGAATGAGGCTTGATTGGATAAGAAATTCAACAAAGTGACCGAAGTATGACGAAAGAAATAAGAATGATGATTCGATGCTGCATCAGCGCATGGTAGAACATACTTCGAAATGGAGTTAAGTAAATATCATTACTAATTATTACTCAACCTTGCAAGTGTGCGTAAAATTAAATGGACTCTTTGTTGTTGAAGTTACATCTTTATTGTCCCACTAGATGGCATTGATGTGAGGATTGCCAAGTTGATAAAATGGTTGTCCATTTTAATTATTGAATGATGGGATGAGTAATGACTGTAGTTACTCCAGTAAATATTGAAAAAGAAAAAGGAGTCGCTGTTGTAATCTAATTCCCAATTTGTTCAAATTCCTGTGAATACTGAACGACTTCACGATGTTTCTAGAGATTCCAATTTCGTGGAAAGCATGATACCATACCACTGACACAGTAAATTCATGTCTCGAATAAGGTCATGGTCTGACATATCTCCATTATTTCCTTGTCGGAACGATGAATGGTTGCAGTGTACAAACACGATTGTGTCCCGGATTTTCTTATTCCAGGCGCTTGAGTTGAGGAGTACCTAAAGATGCGAGCTGTTTACTCGTGATAAGAGCAATATTGATGAAGACGTGAGGCCAGTGGAGGAGTTGTGCGACCCTAAAGGTGCGTGCGGACAAGGCATAGAGCGCATTAGTATTGAGGAGCAGTTACAATTTTATGGTTTATATATATCCTACTGGCCTATGATAAACGGCTCCTCTCCTCGTCCTTTCCAACGATGGGAAGATTCACTGCCAATCTCAAAAGGAACGATCTAAATGATTACCTACTGCTTAAAAGTTGACTAATAGGATGATATGGAGCGAATTTGACAGTATTACAGCGGCTGAGTAAACCTAAAGATCATGAAACCAAAAAGGCAAAACAAGGAGCTCTTCGAGTTTGCGTAATCTAAATCTGTAAGAAAGCTGAAAAACCTACAACCATCGTAAGACGCCGTAGCGGGCCCCAACAGACGCCGTAAAGGGCCCCAACAGACGCCGTAACGGGCCCCAACAGACGCCGTAACGGGCCCCAGCAGACGCCGTAACGGGCCCCAACAGACGCCGTAAAGGGCCCCAACAGACGCCGTAGCGGGCCCCAACAGACGCCGTAAAGGGCCCCAACAGATGCCGTAACGGGCCCCAACAAACGCCGTAGCGGGCCCCAACAGACGCCGTAACGGGCCACAACAGACGCCGTAAAGGGCCCCAACAGATGCCGTAACGGGCCCCAACAAACGCCGTAGTGGGCCCCAACAGACGCCGTAACGGGCCACAACAGACGCCGTAAAGGGCCCCACTAACGCCGTAACGGGCCCCAACAAACGCCGTAACGGGCCCCACTGACGCCGTGGCGGGCCCCACAGATGCCGTAATGGGCCCCACAGATGCCGTAACGGGCCCCACAGATGCCGTTACGGGCCCCACAGATGCCGTAACGGGCCCCACTGACGCCGTGGCGGTCCCCACAGATGCCGTAACGGGCCCCACAGATGCCGTTACGGGCCCCACAGATGCCGTAACGGGCCCCACTGACGCCGTGGCGGGCCCCACAGATGCCGTAACGGGCCCCACAGATGCCGTTACGGGCCCCACTGATGCCGTAACGGGCCCCAATGCCGCCGTGATGGGCCCCAAAGCCGTCGTGATGGGCCCCACTGATGCCGTAATGGGCCCCAATGCCGCCGTGATGGGCCCCAAAGCCGCCGTAATGGGCCCCAATGCCGCCGTGATGGGCCCAAATGCCGCCGTAATGGGCCCCAATGCCGCCGTAATGGGCCCCAATGCCGCCGTGATGGGCCCCAATGCCGCCGTGATGGGCCCCAAAGCCGCCGTAATGGGCCGGCCCCAAAGCCGCCGTGATGGGCCCAATGCCGCCGTGATGGGCCCCAATGGCGCCGTGATGGGCCCTAAAGCTGCCGTAATGGGTCCAAATCGATCGCCGTAATGGTCTCACAAACTGACCGCCTAGAGACAGACCATTGTGTAAGCACTTGCGTTTTGTGTAGATCACAAAATCGGATCGTTACAGAAGCTGAAAAGTCATATTATGTCTGCCACAAAATGGAAATCCTTTTACTTTAGCTTCTTATAGCTTGAAATTGGAGATGGCTGCCACTGCTGCCAGGGGACTGGAGTAAGTGCTGCCTGGGTGCCTTCGGTCCGGGTGAATCCATCACTGGCCGCAGAGGAAAATAGTTCAGGCTACGCTGAAGTTGCTGGACGTATTGGTGATATTGATTCCTTTATTTACTTGATACTAATAGGTAGTACATATCAGAGTACGACAGTTGCAGCACCGCAGATAGCATTCATGGTTCGAGTTGCAAGAAAATTTCAATTCAGGATTCAGTCTATTTGAGAACAATTTAAGTGATATGATTTCTTCAAGTTCTAATCTTAACGCATTTTCACACTATTCTAGATTAATTTTATAGTTAAAGTATGAGAAGAAAGGAGAACCTGTGGATTATGGACTTTGAAGGATCATCATAACAGTAATGATATTAATGATAATGATTGTCTGTGATTAACAATTGCAATTGACTGTTAGTAATACGTAAAATTCAAAATCAGTTTCAAACATGCTGTGTGTGTCTACTAGTATATGAAGATTGACACGATACCGCGTGTAAAGAGGATTTTTAAATGCAAAAAGCAGACGCGAGTACGAATTGAACACGTCCAACTTAACTTCGATGTTATAGTTATTCCAACAATAAAACTGCTGTGCCTTGTCTAACCCTGAACAGTTGAGCTGTCACGGGGTCGCGCTGTGCCGCCTGCAGCGACCGGGCGACTGCGAAGTAGGAGGTCAGCTGAGCACCGAGTTCCTGATCCGAGAGCGCCGAACTAGGGCGACGGCCCGTCCGTCGGTCTGCTTAGGAAGGAAGATTTCTGGCCTTCGAGGCGCAGGCCTTGTCAGGAGGCCGAACTATTAGCCACAACTTAGTTCACCTCCCTATTTTCGATTGTAAACGAAACGTGTAATAACATCACTATAGCTAGCTGTCATAACTGTCAGATAGATTCGCGCGTCTCTTAACGTCACATAGCGTAGGCTTGTAATTGTGTGATATTATAAAATTGATTGAGATACTAATGTAATGACAACCGTTGTTTTTATAATATAATTCAGTATTTCCTGTGCCGAGTGCTTTTCTTGCCCTAACACTACTTAGCTGCGATAGTTTTCCTTTCAACTACGTTATATATGCCACAACCGTGATTTTTTTCAGCCTTCCAAATACCACCATTTAGCTGGCAGGGGGGGGGGGACACGTGACTCTAACAAAAAATAGCACTTTAAAGCTTAATATTTCACAAACGCATCACTTAATCAAACCGCAGTAATAAACCGGCCAAGTGCGAGTCGGACTCGCGCACCGAGGGTTCCGTACAAACCTGTAAGGTTTACAAAGTTCGTTCTTTACGACAATCGAGTCATAACTATGGTATTTTTATTGCAAAATGAAATTCATAACATTACAATGGGGAAAGATGGAGTAGCATAAATTTAAGACAAAGATCTTAAAAAATATATATTTTGTAATGTAACTAAAAATTTAAGGTTTTCGGAATTTTTCCTTTATGTGTGCTATAAAACGTTGCTTCATGCCAAATTTCAAGATTCTAGGTCGACTGGAAGTACCCTTTAGGTTTTGATTCCCTTGCGAGTACTTGCGAGTTTCAAAATATGCAGCTTAAATTGCTGTTTCTTTTGATTGCGTTGACATAGAAGTTTGATTTTGTTACAGCTTAAAGGTATTATAGACCTGAGTATTTGGTATGAATTTCAATTTAATACCTCTACGCGTTTATGAGGAAATGGGTAGTAAGGTTAAAATTATTAAAAAAAAAAAATATTATGTGATGTAACTAAAAATTCATGGTTTTCGTAATTTTTCCTTTATCTATGCTATAAGACGTTGCTTCGTACCAAATTTCAAGATTCTGAGTTCACGGGAAGCACCCTGTAGGTTTTGATTCCCTTGCAAGTGTCGAAAATTTGCGGCATAAACGGCTGTATCTTTTGATTGCGTTGGCTTAGAAGTTTGATTTTTTCACAGCTTCAAGGGATAGTAGACCTGAGTAATTGATATAAATTTCAGCTTCATACCTCCACGCGTTCCTGAGAAAAAGGGTCTTGACAGACGGACGGACGGACGGACAGACGGACAACAAAGTGATCCTATAAGGGTTCCGTTTTTTCCTTTTGAGGTACGGAACCCTAAAAACCGGCCAAGTGCGTGTCGGGCCACGCGCAAAGTATAGGGTTCCGAAGTTGACGATGCCCACAGTACCTTTCTAAGACTTATTAGCATCTAGCTAGCCTGTGGTATGACGTGCCCGCCCGACGCCCCTGTCGCTCGAGAAAAATCATCATTATAAGTTGGTCGACTATTATTCGTAAGTTTGTACAGCCTACTTAGCTCTGATAATTTTCCTTTCAACTACGTTATATATGCCACAACCGTGATTTTTTTCAGCCTTCCAAATACCACCATTTAGCTGGCAGGGGGGGGGGGGACACGTGACTCTAACAAAAAATAGCACTTTAAAGCTTAATATTTCACAAACGCATCACTTAATCAAAAAATGGTTTTAACAAACCCACAATATTTTTTTAAGACCTATTCAACGATATGCCGCACGATGGGGTACGCAAGAAAAAAAATTACATCCCCACTTTACGAGTAGGGGAGGTACCCTATAAAAAAATATATTTCAGAATTTTATTGTACCACTTTGTCAGCGTAACTAATATACATATTCATGCCAAATTACAGCTCTCTAGACCTAAGCATCTCCGAGCAATAGTGCGGACAGACGGACGGACATGGCGAAACTATAAGGGTTCCTTGTGGACTTCGGAACCCTAAAAATGGTTTTAACAAACCCACAATATTTTTTAAGACCTATTCAACGATATGCCGCACCATTGGGGTACTTTGTCAGCGTAACTAATATGTATATTCATGCCAAATTACAGCTTTCTAGAACTAAGCATCTCCGAACAATAGTGCGGACAGACGGACGGACGGACGGACATGGCGAAACTAAAAAAAACTTAATATTAGGTATTCATAATAAGGCATTGACACGCACGCAAAGATACTCAAGTACTTACAACAAGTTTAACAGACGCGCTAACACGGCAAGTGAAAAACTCACATGTAGAAAACTCGTTTTTTACCAAAATTAAAACCTTTAATTAATTTTTAAACCAAACTAGTAAACTATGTTCATGAAATTTAGCTAAATAAATCTGATACAAGACAAGAATTCCCGCTCTTTATGGATCGCGCTTTTTTTTTAAATTCCTTTCTGAAATACATTGCGCTGTTTCAGACACGGATAAAAACGTTTCGTTTCGCGTCAATTGACAGATACAGAACATGCATACTTGGCTGTTTGGGAATTCATTCGCGTATTTATCAGTTTAAAAAAAAGTACCTGTACGATACTGAAATTTCATACAACATTCCCTGCGCTTGTACCTGCCGCGGAAGTATTTTCATACAAATTTCTGGGGCATGCAGTTGAGTTTGTTTTTTTAATTTTTGACTGATCGTCAATGACGCACTTCGCGGTCTGATAGAAAGCAGACAATGACGAGTTTCCCGGCCATTTTTGAGAAATAGTACATTATTGCCGTGGCCGGGAAAGCAGGTCTTTGCAGGCTTAGTATGCCGAGGCCCTTTAACATGTACGAAGCCTACAAAGCCTTTCACGTGCCGAGGCTTATATAGTGCTTTTCTCTAAAATGAAAAAAAAACCTTGATATTAGGTATTCATAATACAGCATTGACACGCACGCAAAGATAGTCAAGTACTTACAACAAGTCCAATGGAATGGAACGCCAGTCTTATTTCGTATTCACCGATATTTGACTTTAACAGACACACTAACACGGCAAGTTAAAAACTCGCATGTAGATTTCTCGTATTTTATAAAAATTAAAACCTTTTATTAATTTTTAAACCAAACTAGTAAACTATTTTCATGAAATTTAGCTAAATAGATCTGATACAAGACAAGAACTCCCGCTCTTTATGGATCGCTCTTTTTTTTAAATTCCTTTCTGAAATATATTGCGCTGTTTCAGACACGGATAAAAACGTTTCGTTTCGCGTCAATTGACAGATACAGAACATGCAGACTTGGCTGTTTGGGAATTCCTTCGCGTATTTATCAGTTTAAAAAAAGTACCTGTACAATAATGAAATTTCATACAACATTCCCTGCGCTTATACTTGCCGCGGAAGTAATTTCATACAAATTTCTGGGGCATGTAATTGAGTTTTTTTTTTTTAATTTTTGACTGATCGTCAATGACGCACTTCGCGGTCTGATAGAAAGCAGACAATGACGAGTTTCCCGGCCATTTTTGAGAAAAATAATTTTTAACTACGAACGTGCAAAGTTCGCAGAGTTGGTAAAGTACCTATGTCAACGACCGCTAGTACGTTGTGTTTTCTGTTATAAAGTGTGGGGTAATTAAATAAAATAAAAGACTGATAAATAAAAGCATTTATTCACAACCAACATGTCATTCCGATGAAAAATCTATTTTAATAAACAAATACATATAGTTACCTAAGTAGCCATATTGTGCTAAAAATTCCAAACAAGGTTAGGATCTACTTCTATTCAGGGGCACTCAGGGGCTATATTCGAAGTCTTAAAATAGGGATCTCCCGGTTCCCTATAGGATCGCTCACGCGTCAAGATGAACTTTAAATGTAGCTGCTTAAAGTTCACGCGACGCGTGAGCGATCCTGTAGAGAACAGCGAGATCCCTATTGAAAGACTTCGAATATATCCCCTGTATTTTTACGTGATCATCATGTTTTTGCCTCTATAAAAACACCGGCTTTGATTCTTAATGCGCAGCGGCAAATTTTAATAGAACAATACGAATTACTAATCTTATTAGAATAGATAAAGCTATTAAAGAGATCACAAAATGGACGGACTAGATAACAATACGAATTACCTACTATTATATGTCTACCTTCCTAGAAGAACAGATTTTAATCCATACTAAGTACTTCACGCTTCAACCGCTCGCTGGACCGGTTTAGAGGCTATTTTTATCCCGGAAAAACGCATAGTTCCCGCGGGAACGTGATAAAGAATTCCACGCGGGCGAAGGGTAACCGCTTCAACTCGGCACTGCCTTCGCTTCACATAATCCACCAAAATAGCCTACTTGCGTCCCACAGCTGGGCATAAGGAGATGCGCGCACTGGTAACCTTTGTCACTCGCGACAGTTTCTTCATTGAGGTTGAGTGACAACTCAAAAGTCACGTCTCCAAAGCGAACTGAAGAAACTTTCTACACTGACAAGTCACCAGTGAGCCCCGGGCCCAGTGCGGGCGGCGCTCAGTC